>APFE030818226.1:2914-17957 GCA_000404065.3 Pinus taeda | reverse complement strand
GTCACAACTTAGCATTTTTTGACACGGGCTCGTTCGCCCGGGTGCGCCCTCGCCCGACCTGCCTGAACGAGTTCACCCGAATGACCCGCCCGAACGAGTTCGCATGCACGCCCTCAAATAACTCACCCAAACGAACGGACAAGGGAGAGCCGGGCAAACGAGCTGCACGAACGTGCACAAAGTCAACAACAGGTCACAACTTAGCATTTTTTGACACGGGCTCGTTCGCCCGGGTGCGCCCTCGCCCGACCCGCCTAAACGAGTTCACCCGAACGACCCGCCCGAAGGAGTTCGCATGCATGCCCCCAAACGACTCACCCAAACAAATAGACAAGGGAGAGCCGGGCAAACAAGCTGCACGAACATGCACAAAGCCAACCTCGGGTCACAACTTAGCTTTTTTTGACATGGGCTCATTCGCCCGGGTGCGCCCTCGCCCGACCCGCCTGAACGAGTTCACCCGAACGACCTGCCCGAACTAGTTCGCACGCACGCCCCCAAATGACTCACCCAAACGAATGGACAAGGGATAGCTGGGAAAACAAGCTGCATGAACGTGCACAAAGCCAACCTCGGGTCACAACTTAGCATTTTTTGGCACGGGCTCGTTCGCCCAGTGCGCCCTCGCTCGACCCGCCCGGACGACCCGCCTGAACGAGTTCACACAGACGCCCTCGCCTGACCCGCCCGAACGACCCGCTCGAACGAGTTCACACGGACGCCCTCGCCAGTTCCGCCCGAACGAGTCCACAAGGATGCCCTCGCCCAACCCGCCCGAACGAGTTCACACGCATGCCCTCACCCGACCCGCTTGAACGGTTCGCACGCACGCCCTCAAACGACTCACCCAAACGAACGGACAAGGGAGAGTCGGGCAAACGAGCTACATGAACGTGCACAAAGCCAACCTTGGGTCACAACTTAGCATTTTTTTACACGGGCTCGTTCGTCCGGGTGCTCCCTTGCCCGACCCGCCTAAACGAGTTCACCCGAACGACCCGCCCGAACGAGTTCGCACGCACGCCCTCAAACGACTCACCCAAATGAACGGACAAGGGAGAGTCAGGCAAACGAGCTACACAAACGTGCACAAAGCCAACCTCGGGTCACAGCTTAGCATTTTTTGACACGTGCTCGTTCGCCGGGGTGCGCCCTCACCCGACCCACCCTGTCACGCCCCCAACCTCTCTATACTTTTTTTTTCTCTGTTGGAGGGTGCGGCACTACCGTGCAAGTCGTTTAATTAACAAACGTTGCATGTAGACTATGCCTTCACAATGCTTGTTCCACTATCGTTACACAAGCGTTAATCTTATAACCAATTCTTATACCCGAACTTGTAATCTTATAACCGAACTCACAATTCCTTAATAATAATTCTGTCATTCAATTATAAATTACCCAATTCATATACCGAATATAAAACTGTTCATCAACACATAACAGCGTAACATCAAAACACATAAGAACGCATGAAATGTTGGGAGGGGCAACTCCCCAAGAGTCTGCCCGATGTTTTTATTAAACCGGTTTACAATTTATACAACTCGTGTGCCAGCGCTATGCCACGGCCACACTGTAGTTTTGAGTTGGCAAGGTCCGTGTAATAGGTTCACAACCCCACGGCCTGCGCAATAATTCTTAACAGAGTTACAGTTCATACACCGACTTTTACAGGGGACTGCGCACTACGTGCGACCGCCAAGACCGGCGTAAACCATACAACCCGTGATGTTTGTTAACACAGTCCGTGTATACCACTCCACGGCCTGTACAATAGAATATACAACAGTCTTACTTCATACCCCGGCATGCATCCTTCGTATGTGAACGGGCTCCTAACCTAGTCACCAATGCGTTCACCGAATCTGCGTCCACCGTGTACCAACCTCCTCTGATTGAACCTGTTTTCACATAAACTGACCCGAAAGTATGCGAAGTTCTCTTGTCGTTCATGCACATAACTTATGCGCAAATACCTTGAGTTTCTTCCCACTACATCTTGCCAAATATGCGAAGATCCTTTTAGAGCGAAGTTGTTCAACGAAGATTGTTGATGAGGAATGAGCCTCCTCTCATCCCATATATATACGCTTTCCTTTTCCATGTTTCAAGGGTCTCTTATGTTAAGCCGACATCTCTTTTCACATGAAAATCCCACGTAATGTTTCATTTGGATTATTTTAATGCACCGCCATCCCTTTATGTCCATAAGGTATGTCGGTTTTGCTCGTACATGGCTCCTTTCATGATTAAATGGTGGTGTATTTACATTGTTAACCCCATTATTCCATACGCAAGCCCATGTGCATTACTTTGTTTAATTACATCCTTATTCATATGCATTTTTATGTGCACATAAGCCATGTAATGTGGTTATATGTGTCACAGCTTTCGCCCACACGATATTTGTTTTAAGTCAACGTGGTTAATACCTTGGCGGGTCGGCCTTTGTTTACAAAGCCGACCAATGCCAAGTATAAACCCATTCGGCCTTGGTGCTCCCCTTATCCCCCGCGCTTTCATTCATGCTCGGATCGTTTCACTCCATCGCCCTGCGCTGTCGCTGTTTGCCCGAAGTGCTGAACGAACCCGGTTCCACTTAGTGCACTGTTGTTCGTGTTGCCCTCCTGCCGAACTGTCCCAACTGTTGCAGTTATTGACCCATCTGATTGTGGAGCTGCGTTCACTGTTGTCCATCGCCTTGAACTGTCCTAACCATTTGGTTGTCGACCCGTTCGTTGTGGACTGTCATTCAATTTCCCGAACTGTCCCGATTGTTCGCCCTCGACCCGTTCGGTTGATGTGTGTGCGAACCTGCCTAGTGCCGCGCCCAAGTCGAATTCGCTGTTGGGTGAATAACATCCTCGCCCTTGTGTGGGTCGTCCGCTGTTGTGCGGAGCGCCCGATTCGTTCGAGCGTTACACGCTCCTCCACCTTAAGATGTTGTCGTCCCGACAACGTCCTACTTAGGCAATCTGCAATGTAGACTCCTCCATTATGTGATTCGGCCTCCATTGGATCACCATGTTTGTTTTGTAATTTGGTCGAGTGTAACACACTCGTTTCATGATCTCCCCATCACGTTCATGGGAACCCCCATTTCAGGTGCCCGTTGAGACCATTAGGCCTGCCCAAGTACCTTTACGGGCTCACTGCCTTGAGCAGCCAACAATGAACCCAGCCTCCTGTTTCATCTAAGCAAGTCTCAAAGGAGGTGAGCCATGCGGCCCCCCTTTATCCGCCAATTCGACCCATCGGTCTAGGTCTCCACGCTTTATCTGCTTTCGGTGTGCCTCCCGATCTTCCCCTCGGATATTCGGTCTCCTACACACATCATTCCCTTTGCTATTGTCTTCCATTTGCCGGAGGTACTCTTCTCGAGCTTCCTTCCATGTGTTCGGTTTTACCCCCTTGTCACGGGTCCTTGTCCCTTTCATCATAAGGTCGCAAGTAACCCCACCGAGTCTTGCAGCCACTGCCCATCCTTGATTCATCATCCAACATCCCATCATAGTCATTCATAGCACGATCGTCCATAGCCTAGACAAACTGCTTTTGTCCCTTCCTGCATATGATCCATCTGCCAAATGTTCATATGATACCCTCGTACCATCGTCATGAGGTCTCTCCATGAGAGCACCTTCATCTACATATGTATGCCACCTGCCCGAGCGCGGTCCAACTTGATCGAGTTCAAGTTCATCCTCGGCCATCGGCACATCTACAACATCTTTAGTCACAAAAACTTCTTCCCCTTCAGTAGTACATTTTGCAACTGCCTCTTGCTCCCTTGTCCAACTGACCCGAAAAAGTTTCTCAACATCTCTTCCCAAGGCTGCAAGTTCTTCAAGAATCTGGGGATGTCCTCCCATCGCCTTCTCCAATCTGCCCAAGACGCTTGAGAAATTCCGTCTGCATTCTTCATATTTGCCATGTCTTGTTCTTTCGTGTGGGTATCATTACCCATCCATGTCGTCAAGCAATCTGATCCTCGTCCAACTTGAGTACCTTCAAGTTTCGACTCCATCGAATCTCCATCATCATGAGTGTCCTCACCTAGCCGTGTCGACAAGCTACACGATCCTGGTTCATCTTCAAGCTTTGCCTCCGTCGGGTCTTCATCGACACATGATTCGTTTATGTAAGAGTCCATCCATGTTGCTAAATCGTGTGTCTCTGTCTCAGCTTGATTATATTCAAGTTCGGCCACCTTCATTCCTTCCTCGTCATATGGCCTTTCCAAATGAATGTCTTCGTTTGTCCACATCCCTGTGCTGCCTGATTCGGGCCCCTCTTGATTATCTCCAAGTCTGACCTCCACCAAAGTTAAGTCCTCAACATCTTTGGTCAATACGACTTCCTCTTTCGGGCCAGCAACCTCACCTATTACCTGGTCGAGTTGAAGAAGTCCTTCCCTTGCAAGCGTTACAGCAATGCCTTCTTTGTTTGACACCACGAAGTCCAACAGTCCTCTGCATCCTTCCATCTGTACGGGTACATCTTGTACCTCTCCCACTGCCCAGTTCCACAAGACTCTCTCCCATTCGATCATGGTAGATATCAGTCCCGTCTCTTCCGCAAACCGTGTCATTATAACGTTGAATATACCGGCCGATTTCGCCAATGCTTGAACATCCCTGCCATAAACTTTCAAGGTTACAAGATCTTGATTGTTCTCCATCTTCACTTGTAAACCGTTACGAGCTCACCAGTTTTCAACTTCACGGCCTCTTGTCCAAGTCTTCACGAGCAACCCTGCTCACCAGCTCAAAACCGAGCTCTGATACCATCTGTCATGCCCCCAACCTCTCTATACTTTGTTTTTTCTCTGTTGGAGGGTGCGGCACTACCGTGCAAGTCGTTTAATTAACAACGTTGCATGTAGACTACGCCTTCACAACGCTTGTTCCACTATCGTTACACAAGCGTTAATCTTATAACCAATTCTTATACCCAAACTTGTAATCTTATAACCGAACTCGCAATTCCTTAATAATAATTCTGTCATTCAATTATAAATTACCCAATTCATAAACCGAATATAAAACTGTTCATCAACACATAACAGCGTAACATCAAAACACATAAGAACGCATGAAATGTTGGGAGGGGCAACTCCCCAAGAGTTTGCCCGATGTTTTTATTAAACCGGTTTACAATTTATACAACTCGTGTGCCGGCGCTATGCCACGGCCACACTGTAGTTTTGAGTTGGCAAGGTCCGTGTAATAGGTTCGCAACCCCACGGCCTACGCAATAATTCTTAACAGAGTTACAGTTCATACACCAACTTTTACAGGGGACTGCGCACTATGTGCGACCGCCAAGACCGGCATAAACCATACAACCCGTGATGTTTGTTAACACAGTCCGTGTATACCACTCCACGGCCTGTATAATAGAATATACAACAGTCTTACTTCATACCCTAGCATGCATCCTTCGTATGTGAACGGGCTCCTAACCTAGTCACCAATGCATTCACCGAATCTGCGTCCACCGTGTACCAACCTCCTCTGATCGAACCTGTTTTCACATAAACTGACCCGAAAGTATGCGAAGTTCTCTTGTCGTTCATGCACATAACTTATGCGCAAATACCTTGAGTTTCTTCCCACTACATCTTGCCAAATATGCGAAGATCCTTTTAGAGCGAAGTTGTTCAACGAAGATTGTTGATGAGGAATGAGCCTCCTCTCATCCCATATATATACGCTTTCCTTTTCCATGTTTCAAGGGTCTCTTATGTTAAGCCAACATCTCTTTTCACATGAAAATCCCACGTAATGTTTCATTTGGATTATTTTAATGCACCGCCATCCCTTTATGTCCATAAGATATGTCGGTTTTGCTCGTACATGGCTCCTTTCATGATTAAATGGTGGTGTATTTACATTGTTAACCCCATTATTCCATACGCAAGCCCATGTGAATTACTTTGTTTAATTACATCCTTATTCATATGCATTTTTATGTGCACATAAGCCATGTAATGTGGTTATATGTGTCACAGCTTTCGCCCACACGATATTTGTTTTAAGTCGACGTGGTTAATACCTTGGCAGGTCGGCCTTTGTTTACAAAGCCGACCAATGCCAAGTATAAACCCACTCGGCCTTGGTGCTCCTCTTATCCCCTGCGCATTCATTCATGCTCGGATCGTTTCGCTCCATCGCCCTGCGCTGTCGCTATTTGCCCGAAGTGCTGAACGAACTCGGTTCCACTCGGTGCACTGTTGTTCATGTCGCCCTCCTGCCGAATTGTCCCAACTGTTGCAGTTATTGACCCGTCCGCTTGTGGAGCTGCGTTCACTGTTGTCCATCGCCCTGAACTATCCTAACCGTTTGGTTGTCGACCCATTCATTGTGGACTATCATTCAATTGCCCGAACTGTCCCGACTATTCGCCCTCGACCCGTTCGGTTGATGTGTGTGCGAACCTGCCTAGTGCCGCGCCCAAGTCGAATTCGCTGTTGGGTGAATAACGTCCTCGCCCTTGTGTGGGTCGTCCGCTGTCGTGCGGAGCGCCCGATTCGTTCGGGCGTTACACGCCCGAACGAGTTCACACGGACGCCCTCGCCCGACCCGCCCGAACGCGTTCACACGGACGCCCTCGCCCAGCCCGCCCGAAAGAGTTCACATGGACGCCCTTGCCCAACCCGCCTGAACGAGTTCACACGCACGCCCTCACCCGACCCACCCAAACGACCCACCCGAACGACCCGCCCGAACGAGTTCGCACGCACGCCCTCAAACGACTCACCCAAATGAACGGACAAGGGAGAGTCAGGCAAACGAGCTACACAAACGTGCACAAAGCCAACCTCGGGTCACAGCTTAGCATTTTTGGACACGGGCTCTCGTTCGCCCAGTGCGCCCTCACCCGACCCGCCAAACGATTCACACGGACGCCCTTGCCGGACCCGCCCGAACGACCGCCAAACGAGTTCACACAGACGCCCTCACCCGGCCCGCCCGAACGACCTGCCCTCACCCGAACGCGCCCGAACGACCCACCCGAACGACCCGCCCGAACGAGTTCACACGCACGCCCTCAAACGAATCACCCAAACGAACAGACAAGGGAGAGCCGGGCAATCGAGCTGCATGAACGTGCACAAAGCCAACCTCGAATCACAACTTAGCATTTTTTGAGATGGGCTCGTTCGCCCGGGTGCGCCCTCGCCCGACCCGCCTGAACGAGTTCACCCGAATGACCCGCCCGAACGAGTTCGCATGCACGCCCTCAAACGACTCACCCAAACGAAGGGACAAAGGAGAGTCGGGCAAACGAGCTGCACGAACGTGCACAAACCCAACCTCAAGTCACAACTTAGCATTTTTTGACACGGGCTCGTTCGCCCGGCTGCTCCCTCACCCGACCCGCCCAAACGAGTTCACACAGACGCCCTCGCCTGACCCAACTGAACGACCCACCTGAACGAGTTCACAGGGACGCCCTCGCCCGGCCCGCCCGAACGCATTCACACAGACGCCCTCACCCGACCCGCCCGAACGAGTTCACACAGACGCCCTCGCCCGACCTGCCCGAACGAGTTCACACGCACGCCCTCGCCCGACCCACCCGAATGAGTTCACACGCACAACCTCGCCCGAACCGCCCGAACAACCCACCCGAACGACGCGCCCGAACGAGTTCACACGCACGCCCTCAAATGACTCACCGAAATGAAGGGACAAGGGAGAGCCGGGCAAATGAGCTGCATGAACGTGTACAAAGCCAACCTCGGGTCACAACTTAGCATTTTTTGATACGGGCTCGTTCGCCCGGGTGCGCTCTTGCCCAACCCGCCTGAACAAGTTCATAGGGACGCCCTTGCCCGACCCGCCTGAACGAGTTCACACAAACGCCCTCGCCCGACCCGCCCGAACGAGTTCACACGCCCCTCCGGGCGAGGGCGTCTGTGTGAACTCGTTCGAACGACCCGCCCGAACGAGTTTGCACGGACGCCCTCGCCCGAACGACCCGCCCGAACGAGTTTGCATGGACGCCCTCGCCTGAACGACCCGCCCGAATGAGTTTGCACGGATGCCCTCGCCCAAACGAGTTTGCACGGACGCCCTCGCCCGTACGAGTTTTCATGGACGCCTTCGCCCAACCCGCCCAAACGAGTTTGCACGGACGCCCTCTCCTGAACGACCCGCCCGAACGAGTTTGCACGGACGCCCTCTCCCGAACGACCCTGTCACGCCCCTATATTTTTTTTGTGTAATATGGCGGTGCGGCACCGCCTTATGCCGGGTTCGGGCATATATGGACTACGCCTTCCTACGACTTCCAACACCAATTTAACTCCTTAAACTGTGTTATGTATATAATTTCCCACTGTTAACTCTTTACTTAATGACCGATATATGAACAACAATATAATCTCCAATTATATATTGTTAACTAACGAATCATTCCATAAAGCAGCAACAATAACTCACACAATACACTTAACACAAGTATTGAAAGTGGCGGGCGCCAACTCTAACCGAGTTGCACCCAAGAACTGTTAACTCTTTTAACAATATCAATTTACAAGATTACAATGTGTGGGAGCCCCACCGGGCGTCACCACCGTTCCTTGAATGACTGGCCTACACGACCCTCCGGTCGTTTACAACAGTCCTGTTTTCGGGCAATCTGCCGGACCCAACCAACCGTCCACCGGACTCTCGGCCTGTACCAAACTATCGCAGCGCTTCGTCGTTTCGTCGACTCTGTTGCGCATTGTCTGCGCCTTCGTTCGACAGTTCGACTGCCTGACTCGTTCAGACTTCCGTCGCAGCCCAAGGTGCGTTCGCACCATTTGTTCATTCGACCTGTTTCGCCAACCGAAACTGCCCCGACCACTTCCTCCGCCTTAGAACCGAGGTTCACCTATCACATTGTCGCTATGCGTTGTTGTGTGAAGCCTTAGTCAAGACCAAATGCCTTAGAGCGATGTATGATCGAACTTGAGTTGATGCCTTGAATGACTTGAACGCTCTCCATATATATAAGGATCCACGCCAAGTGCTAGGGGTGTCGGTTACTCCAAGCCGACCCCCGAATAAGTGGTCCACCGCCCCAACTCCATGAGCCGACGTGTTGTTTGGTTGATTGTCGCTCCAACTCTCTTGAGCCGACCCATATGTTAATTCGGGAGTTTGTGTTGTCAACCGTTCGGGGCGGGTCGGCCTATGTTTCATATGGCTGCCCGCGCCATGGTATAAGCCAACCTCCCTACTACCCACGCGCTCGATCCTTGTGCTGCCCACGTCGCAAGTCCTCGCTGTTCGGTCCTTGTGCTGCCCATGTCGCAAGTCCCCGCTGTTTGGTTCTTTCGCACGTAATCGTCGTTCGCCGGTTTGCCATGTCGTTCGGGCAGGCGCACTTCGTGTCGCCCCGCCTATGTGGACTTTCCGCCCGGTTGACCAGTCATTCAACCTGTCGGTCCTTCCGTTCGTTTGTCCGTGTAGGCCTCCCCCCTGCTGCCCGTGAACCACCTCCGCGGTCCCGGTGATAACTGTTCGTTTGGCGTTTCGGGCGGGTGGGCGCACTATCGTTTCGCCCACCACCATCGTCCTCTGACGTTCCACCGTGCCAAACTATAATTCTTTCGGGCGCCCATCCTCCGATGTTTGTCCATGCTGCCCGTGTGCCCCCTCCGTTGCAGCGGTGATGATGTTCTATCGTGTCGGGCTCTTGAACGAAACCTTGGGTGGGGACGTCGTTCGTCGACGTTCGGGCCGCCCGGCGTCGTGCGGGGCGCCCGGTCCTCAGGGCGTTACATCCTCCCCCACCTTATTCCGTTGTCGTCCCGACAACCTCCATACCATCGTTCTCTCTTCGGTCCTCCATACCAAGTCGCCCTCCCGTTTTGTAATCCTGTGCACGTTCCGGGAGTGTGCATCCCATACTACACCAAATCGGAAATTAGACATCGATCCGGCTCCTTAATGCTTCAGACCTCCAAGTCACCATGTATGGACCTCCGGTGTAAGTATACTTACAGTTCGGTCCCTGGCTCAGATTCGTGGAACCCCTACTTTTCTGTTGACCGAAAGACCACCCTGCTCAATCTCCTTACGGGCTCACTTCCTTGAGTAGCCAACGGTGAGCCCTGCCTCTTGTTCACTTATCAAGAAAGGCAGGCCAAGAAGTTTCCCCCTTGGCTTTCGTCCACCCATGTGTCAGACTGATACCGGGTTCTTAAATATGTGTGCACCGCCTCGACCTCTTCTGGACTGCACCCTAGTTCTCCTAACTTATCCTTTGTCAGTTGGAAATCATATATGCCCATGGCATACCTGCAGAAATCAACTATCCCTTCCGGCTCTCTCCCTTCATAACCTTTGTCCTTGCTTACCTCTGAAGTGGTGTCTCGAACTCCTTCTAGCGTAGCTTCTTTGCAAAGGTTCTCGGTGGGAAGCATCCCCAACAATTCTTTCCAAGACCGAGGGGTCTTCTCTCTACCCCCTCCGTTTCCTTTTCTCTCCTTGGTTATGAAGTCCACGAACTTTCGTTCCCGTTGAACTATGCTCCCAAGTTTTCTCTGTCCCATATCTGAATGCCTTACGTTTGGATCCTTAGGGAATAATATTACTGATGTCATCCTCGGTCTGTATCCTAGACAACTCCTTCTACTCATAGGCACCGTCATGCTTTTTCCTTCGGCTGTGATGAGGAGGATGTCTCGGTCCATCATTGGCACGGCCTGGGCAAGTCTCATGAAGTCTAGACCCAACACCATTGAATGATTGTCCATATCCACAACCCTCAAATCCAGCTTCCCGAACCACGACCCGACCCTTATCAGAGCGTCTTTCAACAACCCATCGATTGCTTTGATAGGAGAGTTGACTGCCTTGAATGCGCTGCTCTCCTTTTCAGCCTTCTTCTTTTTAAACGATCTTGCGGTCTTCCTTCTCACGAAACTGTGAGTAGCTCCCGTATCGATCAAGGCCGCCAGCCTTTTCCCCTGCACGGTCACGTCTACAAAATTTAATTTCAAGGATCCATCTCTCTTCTTCGATTTTGTCTTGTGCCTGACTTCCGCAATCTGTTTCAAGAACTCGGCCTCTTTTGCATCAATGGCCCCGGGTCTCTTCTCGATGCTTCCCTTGGGCCGCTTCTTTTTGTCTTGGCTGTTTGAGGAGCTCGGCCCTGGAGCTTTCTGTTTTGTTCCAAGCCTTCCCTCCACCATATCCTGCTCAACCTTATCAACCAGGTTTATGGAACCCAGCCTCCGGAACTCCTCAGGTCTTTCCCAGTAGTGCGCTTCCAGTCTGTCGATATAGTCGAGTTCCGATTGTTCTATTACAACCGGCTTCTTCTCAAGAACCCTTTTTCTTACTTCTTCTTTGACCCGCTCGTACCTTGCTTCGGCTTTTAGACTTTCTTCCTTCAATCGAGCTCTTTCACCGAGAAGCTCCTGAAGGTTTAAGTCCCTTAAGCGGATTTCTTCTCGAATTTTTCTAAGTTCGTCATCTGCCGGTCCCTCTAACCGATCCCTGAACTTACTCAAGTCCTCTCTAAGTTTTGTGCAACTTTCCCGAATCTTTGAAATCTCGGTCCTTCGTGCTACCCAGTCTGAACCCCATTTCGCTCGGCGTTCCGATATTCCGTATCGGAGTGCTTCAATCGTGTCACTTGTCATCTTCTTCGATCGGTCCTTCAACCGATATCCGCACCTGTTTACCCGAACGTTCGGTCTGCCGATGACCCGACTCGTTCGCTCCCGATTACTAGTGTGCACCTGTCACCTGTTCGAACAACCTGTTCCCCTGTGTCAGCTGCGCTCCTTGTCTTCGTCCGTAGGCTAAACCCGCTCTGATACCATCTGTCACGCCCCTATATTTTTTTTGCGTAATATGGGGGTGCGGCACCGCCTTATGCCGGGTTCGGGCATATACGGACTACGCCTTCCTACGACTTCCAACACCAATTTAACTCCTTAAACTGTGTTATGTATATAATTTCCCACTGTTAACTCTTTACTTAATGACCGATATATGAACAACAATATAATATCCAATTATATATTGTTAACTAACGAATCATTCCATAAAGCAGCAACAATAACTCACACAATACACTTAACACAAGTATTGAAAGTGGCGGGCACCAACTCTAACCGAGTTGCACCCAAGAACTGTTAAATCTTTTAACAATATCAATTTACAAGATTACAATGTGTGGGAGCCCCACCGGGCGTCACCACCATTCCTTGAACGACTGGCCTGCACGACCCTCCGGTCGTTTACAACAGTCCTGTTTTCGGGCAATCTGCCGGACCCAACCAACCGTCCACCGAACTCTCGGCCTGTACCAAACTACCGCAGCGCTTCGTCATTTCGTCGACTCTATTGCGCACTGTCTGCGCCTTCGTTCGACAGTTCGACTGCCTGACTCATTCAGACTTCCGTCGTAGCCCAAGGTGCGTTCGCACCGTTTGTTCGTTTGACCTGTTTCGCCAACCGAAACTGCCCCGACCACTTCCTCCGCCTTAGAACCGAGGTTCACCTATCACAACATCGCTATGCGCTCTTGTGTGAAGGCTTAGTCAAGACCGAATGCCTTAGAGCGATGTATGATCGAACTTGAGTTGATGCCTTGAATGACTTGAACGCTCTCCATATATATAAGGATCCACGCCAAGTGCTAGGGGTGTCGGTTACTCCAAGCCGACCCCCGAATAAGTGGTCCGCCGCCCCAACTCCATGAGCCGACGTGTTGTTTGGTTGATTGTTGCCCCAACTCTCTTGAGCCGACCCATATGTTAACTCGGGAGTTTGTGTTGTCAACCGTTCGGGGCGGGTCGGCCTATGTTTCATATGGCCGCCCGCGCCATGGTATAAGCCAACCTCCCTACTACCCGCGCGCTCGATCCTTGTGCTGCCCACGTCACAAGTCCTCGCTGTTCGGTCCTTGTGCTGCCCATGTCGCAAGTCCCCGCTGTTCGGTTCTTTCACACGTAATCGTCGTTCGCCACTTTTCCATGTCGTTCAGGCGGGCGCACTTCGTGTCGCCCCGCCTATGTGGAATTTCCGCCCGGTTGACCAGTCGTTCAACCTGTCGGTCCTTCCGTTCGTCTGTCCATGTAGGCCTTCGCCCTGCTGCCTGTGAACCACCTCCGCGGTCCCGGTGATAACTGTTCGTTTGGCGTTTTGGGCGGGTGGGCGCACTATCGTGTCGCCCACCGCCATCGTCCTCCGACGTTCCACCATGCCAAACTATAATTCTTTCGGGCGCCCATCCTCCGATGTTTTCCCATGCTGCCCGTGTGCCCCCTCCGTTGCACCGGTGATGATGTTCTATCGTGTCGGGCTCTTGAACGAAACCTTGGGTGGGGACGTCGTTCATCGACGTTCGGGCCACCCGGCGTCGTGCGGGGCGCCCGGTCCTCAGGGCGTTACAGACCCGCCCGAACGAGTTTGCACGGACGACCCCGCATGACCCGCCCGAACGAGTTTACACCGACGCCCTCGCCCGACCCGCCCGAATGAGTTTACACAGGCGCCCTCAAACGAACCGCCTGAACGAGTTTGCATGGAAAACGACCTTCCCGAACGAGTTTACATGGCAAACGACCTGCCCAAACGAGTGTTTACACGGCAAACGACCCGCTCGAACGAGTTTACATGGGCTCCGACACACGACCAAAACCAAGGCACAAGGGAGATTCGGGTGAACGGGCAGCACAATCATGCAGATAGCCCACCCCTTGTCACAACTTTACATTTTTTATACAACAACGTGTGCCCTGGGTGTCGTCACATGACACGACACGACCTGACCCGACCCGCCCCAATGTGTTTGCACAGGTACCCACACACGACACCTCCCGACCCGCCCAAACGAAATTTGGGGTTTCCATGGGTGCACGACCCGAACAAAATTTTGGGGTTTCTGTGGGCGCCTGACCCGAATGGAGGCACGGGGGAGCGTCAGGCAAACGGGCCGCACGAACTTGCAGAAGACACATGGGTGGTCACGACTTAGCGTTTTTGGCATGGCCACGTGTTCCCGGGCACCCACACACGACCCGGCCGACCTTGGGCGAGCCGACCCGACCCGCCCGAACGTGTTTGCACGGGCACCCACACAGGACACAACACGACCCGACCCGAACAAAATTTGGGGTTTCGTTATATGCACAGCCCGAACGAAATTTGGGGTTTCCATTGGCGCGCGACCCGAACGAAGGCACAAGGGAGTGTCGAGCAAACGGGCCGCACGAACGTGTATAAGGCACACGGGGGGTCATCACTTAGCATTTTTGGCACTGCCACATGTTCCCGAGCACCCACGCACGGCATGACCCAACCCACCCAAACGAAATTTGGGGTTTCCGTGGGTGCACGACCCGAACGAAGGCACGAGGGAGCGTCGGGAAAACGGGTCGTACGAACATGCAGAAGGCACACGGGTGGTCACGCCTTAACATTTTTTGCATGGCCACATGTTCCCGAGCACCCACTCACGGCACGGCACGACCCGACCCGACTCGCCCGAACGCGTTTGCACGGGTACCCACACACGACATGACCAGACCCACCCGAACGAAATTTGGGGTTTCCATGTGTGCACGACCTGAACGAAATTTGGGCTTTCCATGGGTGCACGACCCGAAAGAAGGCCCGAGGGAGCATCGAGCAAACGGGCCGCACGAACGTGCAGAAGGCACACGGGCGGTGAGGACTTAGAATTTTTTACACGGCCACGTGTACCGGCGCACCCACACACGGCACGGCACGACCTGACCCACCCTGGGCGAGTCGACCCGAATCGCCCGAGTGAAATTTGGGGTTTCCATGGGTGCATGACCCAAACAAAGAAGGCACACGGGCGGTCACGAATTAGCATTTTTGGCACGGCCACGTGTGCCCGGGAACCCACACACGACACGGCACGCGATGACTCCGCCCGCCCGAAGGAAATTTGGGGTTTGAATGGGTGCATGACCCGAAATAAGGCACGAGGGTAGGAATATATTTGAATCTAATACATAAATATACCTCATGTAACATGCCCTTAAGGTCTTCAACAT
>APFE030818225.1:0-13117 GCA_000404065.3 Pinus taeda | reverse complement strand
GCAGAGCTAAGCAGAGTAGTGCAAGGCACTGATGGAAGAGATAGTACAGTTGGACATATGGATCAGCGGATGGAGTTCTCCCTAGTTGAGAGGGAGTCTTAAAATTGGCAACTAGGGCCAAACTCCATGTGGGTCATATTATTTATGGCAGTTGATATTTTTATTCGATCCCTCTCGTTGAGAGGCGTAGAATTGATCTAAAGATCACCGATTCTGATAAGTATTTATGAAGTTATGAATTTATTTATGTTATGGACAAATTGTTAAGTCGGCCAGCAACTTATGTAAGCTCAGAAGCCCAATAGTCATGTCTATTCAACTTCTATGTTTTAGTATAAATAGAAGAGGACTTCAAGTCATTTCTACACACACTTGGATCTCTTCCTCTTTCTACTTGTCTTTGGATTTTAGGAGGAGAGATCCTAAGGAAAAGCCGGAAAAGCCAGAATAGCCAGAAAAGCTAGAAAAGCTGGAACTGTCAAAAAAGCCAGAAAAGCCAAAACTGTCGAAAAAGCCAGAAAAGCCAAAACTGCTAGAAAAGCTAGAAATGCCGGAAAAGCCGGAAATACCGGAAAAGCCAGAAATGCCGAAACTACCGGAACTGCCAGAAAAGCCGGAACTACTGGGAACTGCCAAAACAGCCAGAGCATCTATCTTCGAAGGAAGGCAGCATGATGTATGAGATCATGGGCAGCATAATGATGCATTATGATATGAGCATGGGCAGCTTGATGATGAATAAGACCATGGAAGATGTAGCATGATGAGTAGCATGAAGATGAGAGCAACTCAGTCATCAACGTTCAACACGTGACAGTACAGCAAGTGTCACACGGTAATGTGCAGCAAATAGACGAGATGCAGCACTATGATAGGTGAACGAAGCACCTCAGAGAATCAGTTGAAGCAATATGTCTTCAACTGATCTCATGCCGATATCAAAAGTCAAAGTGATTGACTTCTATTGTAAATGTATTATCTTTCTCTGTTGAACTTTGAAGAACATAAAAGAAGAATTGATCAAGGGTTCCCCACATTGGGGTTTTTCCCTGGCTAGTGCCACATCTTGTGTCCTCTTGTCTTGGCTTGTCTTGTGCGATTTATATTTATGTTCTTCTGCAGTTTACTTTATGCTGATGTGATTGCTAATGTGGAAAAGAAATTGAAGTAAATTGCTCTAGCATAGAACATACCTAAAATTAACACTATGGATAAAAGATTCCCCGGCCAAAACTCCATTGTTTACTACCTTCTCTCAGCCCCTTTGAATTTCCTTCTGCGCCCTAAGAGAAGAATGCTCTAGCTAGAGATGGTATGTAATGTAGCTCCTAGAGAAGCCCTAAGATGTGTTGAAGAATCTAGGGCAAAGTGGTGTAGTGTGATTCTTCATTACTTGATAACAATTTGTGGAGTATTTTTACTTTTCCTTATTAACTTATTCTTCTTCTTATTATTATAAGTGCATGTGTTTACTTCATCAAACTGCTACCAAAACATAAAAGAAGAACACAAGATGTTGGCTCTCTGCTAGGGCCAAAACCTCTCTTCTCTTGAGAGGAAAACCCCTTAGTAAGTTTCTCTTATATAAGCTTCTTTATTGACTAATGCCAAACCCTAGACCCCTGGTTAGGATGTCCTCCAAGAACAAGTCAAGTCCTTCTTTTGTTCTGCACTTTTTTCCCAACACAAAGACTTTCTTCTTCCGACACTTTGCTTCCCAGCACTTCGTCCTCCTTCCTTGATCTTTGTCTAGAGATAGCTCTTGCTCATGTGAGGTTCTTGATGTGATATGCTTCCTCTTTTTCTTACAGATGATCTTCACTCATGAAGACACCCTTTCCTTGATCAACGAGGTTCTTCTTGAGATAGGTCTGCAATCTGAACAACAACCCTAGTTTTGCTATGTATAGTAGGAACCGTAGAGAATTAGGGCTCTTTTTCCTTCACTATAGATAGAAACTCCTTCGCTAGACTTGGAAGGCTTCGTAGACTTGATCTTTCACCCAAACAATGATAATTCATGAACTGCTTTCTAGCTGCTATGATGCCCCAGGTTTGCCTTACTGTACCTCACACGTGTGACTGTTTCTAGCCCTCGAAACAGTCCCTCATACTTTGATTTTCTTCCTTCTTACTTCGCTTAATGTCCTTCCCTCTTCACTTGGATAAGAGGCCAAATAGGCCTAGTTTGAAGCCCAAACAATGATAGATGAGAAACCTTAATGTTGTTGTTCTAGTGACCGCAGTTAGCCCTTCTATTCCTCGCACGTGTGGCTGTAGCTTACCCTAAAACAGTGCTATATGCTTCAGTTATATTTCCTCCTTCGTTGCTCTAGAGGCTCCCTTAAACTTGACTTTTCCACCTTTTACTTGGTTGCACTTACTCGTTGATTTCAAAGATAATCTTCGTTATCTTTGGAGGAGTGGACAACCTCTATATATAGAAGATTGTCCCTCCTTTAGGCCGACTAGCTGTCCTTAGGCTGACTTGACTATTTCTTCAATATTTTCTTTGTTTTTCTTCTTAAGGGGGACGTTGCTGCATGGAGAGGACTTGCACTTGTCTTGAAGGTATTCCTTTGACCTTTATACTATTTTATACAGTGTAACATGCCCTCAAAGGGTCTTATATAAATACATTGACTCTTGACTTCCTAGAAGCACTTAAACATGTGCTTGACCTAATTCAATGAGCAAGAAACTCATTGATAAATAATTTCTCTTTTCTTGAATAAATACAAAAGTCAAACTTACATTTATGAAGACCGAACCTAGTTACACTTCCTTCAACACTCCCTCTTAACTAGGGAGAATCAAGACTACGACCTGACCTAAAAGGGTAGAAAAGATGACATAGAGGGCAAGGAAGGTTGACGTAAGCCAAGGAAGGGAGGGAGACGTTGGGCTTGGAGGAGGCAGATTTAGTCCTAGGTATGCCAAAAACTCAAAACCCCTGTCTAAAAAAAAAATCTTCTTCCAAATCTGAATTTTGTCATCAAATTTTCAATGAAAATCCTTTCAAAATTATCAAGAGACTAGATCTTACCCTCAAGTGCTTAAATCTAGCTCTTCCTTCATTGGATCCCTTGATCTAACCTACAAAAAATAGAAATACAATACCCGAACTCCAAATATATACAAAATAAATCTAAAAACCCCAACCCAAGCTAGAAAAATAATTTACAATTAAAATTACAAAATATACATGGGTTTTAAAATAGATTTTGAGAAAATATTTTTGATGATATTTTTTCCTTGAAAGAATTGTTAAAACGCTTTAGAAAAATCCATGCTCACTATAGCCCTACCGAGGATTTAGCCCACCATATAAAAACCAAGGATCCAAGCAAAGTAACCCTTGCCCACAGCCTGTGAACTTGGAGACCAAGGATTGAGTACCTGCAAACACTGTGTATTATCTCAAAATAATAATATAAAGCACCATATATGAAGCTCGTAGTTAATACATACCACAGATCAATGAATAAGAATACCTCGAGTTGCACCCAAAAGTCTTTTATTATAACAGAAAAATAGTTACCAATGGGACAATAGTTTACAAAATGCTTCAACAGCAACTCTAGCCAGAGATCAAGATTACTAGAGACTCAACTAACTCTCTAATTTACAGATAAATCCTCCAAATGGAAAAATAACGGCTAGTTTCTTTGATCCTTGTCAAAATAATCTTGGTCGTTGATAAACACTTTAAGATCTTTTAATCTTGGCCCTTGATATTTTATTTTTGAGGAATTTTCGAATTTATCATTTAATTCCATTTTTATTAGCTCAAAAATGTTTATTTTGAGCTAATTTCCTCAAAAGACTTTGACTTAACCACCAAAGTCCAAAGGTCCATATTTTCTTGAAATATACAATAAGCCCTTCGTGGATGACCTTTCAAAATTGATTCTTTTAAGACCCACGAATTTTTCCATTTGGAGAATTTATTTTCCTAAAACAATTTAATTTGACTCTAATTAATTAATTTTTTGGCTTAGGATTTTATTTTATTTTGTCGGAAAAATTATTAATTTACACATGGGGGGATTTAATTATTTTTCCAACCCTCTAATACATAATATTTTTCATTTACAAGATTCAAAGAGGAAATACACATTTGGCTTAGACCCTCAAAACACATAACCCATCTACGACACCATATGATCTAGTAAACAAAGTGATTTGTAATAAAATAATTAAGCCAACTAGCTTAAATTATTCCTAAACCACTTTTACATCATACTCAACTAAAAACACTAGGATTCCCCTAATAATTCAACAATAGATTTCATCCTAGCTTTGGAGTTTAAGCTGGAGGGAAAAAACTTAAAAACACAAGCAATCAGTGAGGTTAAAAAACCTCCTAGGATGGAATTCGTCATCAAATTATAGACTTACCTAGGTTGTGACATAGACTCAAGGTTTTATTAAGATCATTTACAAAATATAACTTGCAAAATTGGATGACCATGACACACGGACTGCTGATACGTGATCCAATCCTTGTTGAAAAAGTTGGTACTTCTGCTTCCCTGGAACTTTGACAATTTGAGTGCAACAGGGCCCCTGTAGCAAAGGTATGGTCTTGCTGCAACAATCTGGAACTGCTCTCCTTGTCGCATCTGCACTGGACCTTGCCCAAATCTCTACCACTCTGGGACTAAAGCTCTACATTGCCCCACCTCTCTCTTGGAGGTATAGCTGCATACATGGCGAAATCTTCCTCCAGCTTAAAGGAAAGATTATCGATCTCTATGGATGTTGTTGCCTGATCTTGCTTTTCCTTCTTGTCCTTCTTCCTCTGAGGACATTGGGTAGTGTAGTGGCCAAACTCGCCACACTTGAACCACTTGATCTTGAACAAATCCTTCTTCTTATTCTTCTCTCCTTGCAAGCCTTGTCCCTGACTGGGAGCTTTCGTTTCTCTTTCGATGCAAGGGACACATTTTCTTCCTCCTTCACACCCTTCGATCCTTTGGTGCTACTGTCGTTAATAGAGCTCTTTACTAGAGCTCACCCATCTACTCTTGTGTGAGATCTGCCCACATTTGGTCCCATCCAAACAACTGATCTCGTCCAAGAATTCCCTAGACGAAGGTCTCTCACTCCTCGATGACACTGTTGAGGGTCAAACGCACAAATTTTGTAGGTGGACGCGATTCTCCTATGGCTACAAGCTCATCTCGGATATCCTAAATTCTGGTGAGATAGGGGGTGATGCCTTTACTCTTCTACATTTGAACATTCATCAGATTTTCCATCAAGAACATCTTCCACTGCTTGGAAGGATTGTGATATAGTGTCACAATAACATTCCACATTTCTTTGGTCGTATTCTTAACCGCACGTGTGAGACTATATGATCTCGAACTCCATCGAGAATCAATCATTTCACCTTTGCCATCTTCTTATTGTAATTCGTTAGCTAATCTAGATTTGTAGGTACAACAACGTTTTTTGTATACTACTTCAAACCATACTCATCTAACAGGAATGCCATCCTAGCCTTCCAGATACAATAGTTTGATGCACCCTCTAATCTGTCCTAATCTCAGAGTCCTACTGAAGCCATCATTGTAAAAAATCAACCTAGGACAGAAATCTCCCTCTTTCACCTGCTCGATTGTTAGCACTGCTACTCGCGCTCCTTCCTGAAGTGAGAAAATTTGTCTGCTACTATTGCCAACTGCAAATAGAAATTATGGTTTTTGAAACTAGAAACCCTCTAAGAGAAACTCCCTTCGTGTGTGCAATTTCTTTTCCTCTTCCACTCAAATCTGCTCAACAATTATGTTGCGCTACTCTCTGGAATTACTTTTTGGCTCCAGCTCTGCCTGCTAGAGCTCTGCTCTAAGCAATTCGAACTTTTCCTGCCACTCTGCAACTGGAAATCGAACTTATGCTCTGTTACTCGCACTAGCTGGCTAGGCCCTGCGCAAACCTTGGAAAAATTGCGTTGTTGCTCCCTCTGAACAACGAATTTCTCCCTCTTCATCTATGAGCCACTAATCCGATCAAAACCACTCTGATACCAAATCAATGGAAACATAGGATGAGGTAGTGCACTATGGGTTTCCCAACTGCATTTGAAAACTTGGTTGATTTGAGGGTCCCTATGTTAATTTAACTTGTACTTTGCTTCTTCTTCTCTTTGAACCTTTGCTCTCTTTTGCAATTATGAGTCTTGTAATGTAAAAAGTCCTTGAAATGCAGCAACTAGAAATTATTCTTCTAACTGGTTAGTTATTAAGCAGTTATTTGCTACGGCAAATAACGAATAATTCACACTACAATTCTTCACAAATAAAAGTTACATTGCGGAAATAAAATATTCAGAACTGAGGAATTTAGAGCAATCATACACACAAATTGACACTGTTATTTTTCGACAATTGTCCCTGGAAAACCTAATGTGGGAAAACCGGTGCAGCAGATGAGGGTTTTATTATTATGCAACAACAAAAATTTTGAGTACAATAAAATGGACACCAAATTGGTGATCCTCTCTAAGAGAAATACTGGCAAAATTACTGATCGAATTTTACCCTCCTCTCCAAGCAATCCTGGCCCCAACTGACCACAAAAAACTGCTCCAGCAAATCCCTGTGTCAGCGTTCTACGCAAGCCAAACTCGCACTCCTCCAGAACTGCTTCTGAATCAGTCATTCTACTTGTAGTTGTTGCTACAAGTCACTGGGCCAGGCCCTCTGGAAATCTTCCCCGCTTCCGACACTTGAAACCTCCTCCTGCTCAGCCAAATAAAACTACCTCTTGAGGCTCCTACACAGCCTCCTGGAGATGAAACTCGACCTCCTCCCCTGACTCCTCCGAAACTGGAAACTCCTCCAAAAATCTGCTCTCTGCGCCTCTACCACTTGCTACTCGATCACTGGCTTAATTTCACTATTGGATCACATGCTACTAGAAAATCGAACTGCCTTGATCACTGAGTATTTGCTTCTGGTGTATTCTCCATCAACCCCATCGACCTCCTCTTATAATCTCTATTTGAGACTTCAACGACCACGATTAAATCTTTATTATTGGTTGATCATCTCTAAGTCGATCCATGTGAATTTCTAAAGAATTCTCACATTTCTCAATAAATTCCTATTAATTAATCAACTTTCATATGTTAGACTTGGGAAATAACTAATTATCGACCAATTAATTTAATTGAGTTGTCTCTAGGTGGAATTTCTAGAAACGATTTATGGGTTCTCAAGAACTCATGTGTTTTAGACTCTCCACAACGTTTGAGACTAGAACACCATCCGATGCTACAAAAACTGATAAATAAAGGAGCTAACACATGAGACACAGCCACCAGATGAAGGCCTTGATCTTGATGCACCACTTGATAGCAGGAAAGCAGTTGAGATTTGAGCACATTGCTCTAGGGTCTTGCAATTTTGAAATACTGTATTTGTCATTGACTCATTCATGATTTATGATTATGCAATTTATCATTTATGATTTGTTTTCTTAGATATACAAAATATGAGAATTGAATATTGATATGACCATTCAAATGCTAACTTGGCAATGAAAAGTCATTTTGTTTAAACTTTATCTATGAAAATTATGGTTATAAATTGTACTTTAGAACTGTTTTTTCTGTTTTATAGCTTTATGAATGAACCAAATAATGAATTTGAGAGATAGATGAGAGATTTACTTGAAAGTTTTATTCCAGATTTTGGAAACATTTCCTAGGGTTTGCCCTGTTTCCTAGGTTTCATACTAAGTCTACCCATGTCTCCTGTCCTTTCTATGCTCCTGTTTTCCCTGTTTATAAAAACTTGCTGCTTGTCATTTCCCGTTTCCTTTTTCTGATACTAAGACACACACACACACACGTCCATTGAAGTAAATAAGTTTTGACAAGCATAAACCTGAAAAACAACACTAAAAACTAACAAAGAACACCCTTTTTAGTTCTAAGGAACAAATAATATAAAGATCTAAAGTCCAACAGCGATGTTTTATTTTAGTGCTGTTCTTTCTGTGTCATTAATACAACAGTCAACCTCGTCATGTAGTTTATAAACAAAAAGTTTCCAACTTTTCATGCCCAAATTAAAGCTTGCCCATAAGAGTTCTGACCGTTCACATTTCAAAAGCTTGCATATTCGCTTAGTTTCATATCTATTAAACACCTACCTTCTACAATTCCAAAATATATAAGGGTTTTCAGTGCATAAATGCTAATTGTATCAGGAGTTGGGACATACCATAACCATCAGTTGGAGGTTGATAACCCCACGTTCCATCTTGAGCATTACTGGGTGGAAATATCTGTAAATTTTCCTCTGTAAGCACATGCAATAACCTTCCGTCATTTATGGAATACAGGTTAATGCTTGAAAGACTAACCAGCAAATGACAGTCGATTAATAATATTACGCTAAAGCAATGCTCAAAACATGGAAATAAACACATGCATCCTAGCAAGTGTTTTAAACAATTTTTGCCCACCCAACTCTTCTTGACATTGTTCATCAACAGAAAAGAGGAGCATCCTGTCAGAGAGTTGAAAGATATATTGCGACTTGATGCTCAAGAGATATCCCCTGGAAACACACTCCAAAGACAAAAAGTGGCACACAATGGCTAACACAACAAATTGTTCATCTAAAGACCAATATTGCATTAAGTCCACTGACTCAAATAAAGATTACATAGACTTAGAAATCTTTGATCTTTTAATAATAACTATTGACAATTGAAATTACAAAAACCAAATAAGTGAGAAACCCAAGCTAGTTTGTACAGTCTCAGCAGTAAATATAACAGAATTGCCAAAACTGATTATTCAATGGAAAATATAGTCTGATCCTGATAAAGGAATTATTAATGTCAGCTAACAGTATAAAAACAAGAAGCATTACCCACCTTCAAATTGTGACGCTTTATGATATGTGTCCACTGCAGCCTGCACAGAAGATTTTAGTATATGAGCAAAGGATGGTCATAAAAGATTCTCTTTCAAAAAGAAACACATCACTGCATTTTTGTGAATATTAGTTATAACAGGATTGATTAGTCTGGCTATTTCTAAGATTTGCATTAAGATTTCACTGGCTATTAAAAACAAGCCATTTTATGTACTTCATCAATTCCATGTATCTTTTAATGGAATTAATAGTTAGATCTTAATTTCTCAGTTTGTAAGTATTCCTATTAGAAGAAACTACGAAATAACTCACATTGTTGGAGCTCCAACCTAGTCTCTCTAATCAAGCCAAAATGACTTTAACTTTTAAAGTTGTAGGATGCAGTTTCAAAGGTATGTCCCAACATATACTGCAAGAGGTACTATTATGAAATGTATAAAACAATTTTCACTAAAGATTATTCAGAACTTGAATTGATCAGAATTCATTAATCTCAAAGTTGTCCTTTCATGGAAACCCCACAACTTTCGACCTTAACAAGAATACTGTATGAGAAAACAGACCAAAGTATATAAAATTAACACGACAGAACCATGAGATGGTGAATTTTGCCTCTCAATAACATATGTATTATGAACCAAAAACTCCCCAAACCAACAGAAACCAAATTTTAAAAACTCCATATCTCAAAAGTAACTTTGCCAATGTCTAATGTTCCTAATTAGCTATGGCTAATTGGAATATTCGATTTTGTTCAATTTTTGCCTTTTATAGTTATTTGTAAATAAAAAAGTGAGAAAGGAGGAAACATAACTCACTCTAGAATAATAAGTCACTTCCTAGGTAGCACAACGTTGTGACTTAAAGGGGAGCCAAGGGGGCCAAAAGGGGACGTAGAAATGGAGCCCACGCAGACACATGGAGGAACTGCGCAGAAGGAAAAGAACACGTGGCAAGAGGGGAATCACGCAGGAGGAGGTGAGCCTAGGGATTGTGAGAGGCAGAGGCCATAAAATAGATAGGATCCCCCTCATTTTGAATCATTCAGTTGTGTGCATTTTGAGCTAGTCGTTCCGACTTCTGAGCACGTTGGTTGTTTAGCTAGTCTGCAGCATTGTTTAGTGCATCGAGTGTCTCTGCTCGGAGATCTCACCCTTAGCCCTGGGGGACTTCTAGTGCCTACTCAGGCAAGGTATTTCCATCGGTATTTGGGCAGTAGTTTTACTATCATTTCGGCAGCAGTTTCATCAGCTTTTTGGAAGACTGCGCAGCACTTGGAGAGGGACGCAGTTCTTTTTGGTTGCATTGCTGGATTGGGGTTTGCAGGTTGATTTATGAGGGGAGATTGAGCAGGGATCCAGCTCTTGTCTCATTGGAGGATTTTGGCAGGATTTCTGGCAGTGTTTCAGGCAGAGTTTAGAGAGGTTTTCTTCAGTGGCAGCGTAGGGCATTCAGGAACTGAGCAGAACCCCAAGAGGGTGTTTTCCAGGGGTCAGCCATTCCAGGAAAGCTTTCTGGGTTATTCTGGGTTTCTTGAGTAGAGCCCGAATCCAGAGTTTCAGCTTTTTCCGAGTAGTGGAGCAGCCCCAAATCATCAATTGTTTTCTAGTAGCAGCAGCAGCACAGCAACAGCATCCACGCAGAGAGGCCATTCTTGTCATTTTGAGAGTATTTCTTCACTTGCCTTATGCAAGTCGAGGTGCTATATGTTGGATCACCTCTTGTACTTATTTTATTGCTTAGTATAATAAAATGGCTTAGCCTTTCTTGCTGCATTTCTTGTGTATCTGTTTATATTTCCGGTTTATGTCATTTTATGTTGTTTCACTGTTATTTATCACTTCTAGGTTACTATATCATTTGCACGTATTTGGTTGGAGTTTGTTGGGGTTTTGAGGGTTATTCCGGGTTAGGAATATTACAGTGGTATCAAAGCATAGATCTGGCTCAGCCTATGGAGCTAGCAATCTATGACACTACGGGAAAAACCCTACATCTGTTATAGAGGTAGGAGGTACAGAGACACTAGACGTAGGTTGGAGAATACCTACGGGGAGGGAAACGGTGTTCCTGTAGTGGACACAATACAGGAGGAGCCTGTGGCAGACGCAGAACAGAGAAAGCCAGTAGTGGACGCAGGACAGATGGTCGACGAGGACGAGAAGAGATTTGCGGATATGCTCCTCAAATTAGTGCAGGATCTGTCGAGGCAGATTGAAGTGATGGGGCAAAGATTCACGGCAGTAGAGGCCAAAAAGCAAGAGAGCCCACGAGTTTTTCAGATTGGTGAGGGATCAAGTGCATCCCATCACTTGCCAGAGCAGCGTGATACTACGCAGCAGGTGGCCTCACATGCCCCTACACGCTCTACCATGCCCACTTTCCTAGGAGCAGACACGGGGGCCGTAGCCCAACAAGAGGCAGAGCCCAGATATATGGGCGATTATTTTGCAAAGTACCAAGCCTATGGACAGGAGTTCAGGGAAGTCCTCTCATTCAGAGATCTTGTTCAGCTCCAACGGGATAGCAGGCCCCGCGACCATCACAAAGGGTATCGGCATTACCATGATGGTGATACCCACTGTGCAGCAAGTAGATTCCACTTGCCTGCATTTGATGGCTCATCAAACAGTTCGGCAAAGTCTTGGGTGGAAAAGTTGGACATTTATTTCCAACTTAACTAGATGTTGGAGGCAGAGGCCATCAAGGTGGCAACATTGCATTTGGATGGCGAGGTCCAGGATTGGTGGTTTCATGGGATGGTTACACTAGGGCACTCCACAGTGACGACATATGCCAAGTTTACCAGGAGATTGATGGAGCGATTTGATCGGAGGGATCCAAAGCGGCATTTTGTTGAGCTGACGAGGCTCAAGCAGACAGGGAGCCCGGAGACCTACATTGCAGATTTCTTGAGGGTCTCCGTGATGGTGCCAAACCTATCCACGGCACAAAGGGTCTATATGTATGTTGAGGGGTTAGCAGAGCCACTTTGGGGTTTAGTCCAATCCACTAAACCAGCCACACTCTAGGACGCTATCAGTAGGAGCCGGGACTTACAGGATGTCTTACCCAGGACCCGGACACCTTACCCCCAGAGACAGACTTTTCAGTCTAAGGGGAAGGATGTGAGGATTCCTCCTCCAAAGGGGAATCCAGGACGAGTATAGCTTGACGACGATGCCAGGAGGGAGCTGAAGAAGAAGCAGTTGTGCTTCACCTATCAGGAGCCATGGGCACCAGGACATAGATGTGTCGCTGGCAAAGCACATTTTATTGAGGTCTTCTCCGAGAGCAGTGAAGAAGAGGATGACGAGGGGGATGTGGAGGCGAGAGATAGCCATGCCATACAAGGACCATTGCCACCTCCACCACCACCAGCAGGTGGTGCATCTTTTGCACCCACCGGAGGAGCCCTTGTAGCATTGCGGGGAGTTCCCAAGTATTTGATGCTACGCGTACGAGGGACAATACGTGGCCAACGTGTATCAGTTTTGGTTGACAATGGGGCAACCCACAACTTCATCGATGCACAAATGGTTGAGCAGAGAGGTATTCAGACAGAGAGCTTCGATGGGTTCTCAGTATTGGTCCCAGGAGATTAGACCATGACATGTGCTCATTATGTTCCAAAGTTTTCAATTACGATGGGCACCTACACATTGACTGACCACCTTTTCGTGGTCGATATTCCAAACACCAACATGATACTGGGTGTTCAGTGGCTTATTACTCTAGGGAAGGTCACGACAGATTGGAAGACCCTAGAGATGGAGTGGGATGATGGGAAGACAGGGAGGCATGAGAAGATACGGGGACAACACACAAATCCGCCTCAGACTGTGTCGGCTCATCGGATGGAGGCAGTCTTCCGGAAGGGAGACATAGAGTGGGCAGTGGAGCTGCGTGCATCAAAGGCAGGGACTACAGGGTAGACAGTACATCCAGAGATCCAATCCATCCTTGATCGGTATGCCATAGTGTTTGGAGAGATTCCACCAGGACAGCCACCAGATCGGGGGTTTGAGCACACTATCGAGCTTGAGCAAGGCATCCAGGTTGTGATCACCACCCCCTATAGGCACCCCAAGGCCTATCGGGATGAGATCGAGCGGGCTATCTAGGAGTTGCTGGCACTTGGGCACATTCGTCTGAGCACGAGTCCTTTTGCTTCTTCTGTGGTGTTGGTGAAGAAGAAGGACGGTACATTGAGGATG
>APFE030818218.1:460-13229 GCA_000404065.3 Pinus taeda | reverse complement strand
ACCTTCTTTCTTGAACTGATATTCTCACAGCTAGAGTTTGTGGCTCTTCATCTTCTGATTCCTATTTTGTTGTAGAGTTTGATTCTTCTTCCTTTGTTTCAGACTCTATCTTCTCAGGTTCCTTTGGTATAAATTCATGTTTAATAACACGTTTCACCTCTCTAAACACCACATCTCGGATATATGTAACCTTTCGTGTTTATAGGCTCCAAATATCATAACCTTTTAAATCATCCTTATACCCAACAAAGATGCACCTTTCAGATTTACTTTCCAATTTGTTTTTTTTTCTCCTTTGGAACATGTACATATGCATCACAACTGAGTACCCTCTGACATGAAAGAGACGGTTTCTTACCAGTCCATACCTCATGTGGAGTCTTATACTGTAGCACTAATGAAGGTTATCTATTAACCAGGTAACATGCAGTCTCCACTACCTCTACCAAGAATTCTTATCCTAGCGCGACACCACAGAGCATGCTTCTTGCATTTTCCATCAATGTCCTATTCATTCTTTCTACAACTCCATTTTGTTGAGGTGTTTATGGAGTATTCTTCTGTTGTGTTATATCGTACTTCTTATAGAACTCTTCAAAATCATTCTTGCATAACTCTCCACCATTATCTATCATTAACACCTTCATCTTTTTCTTTATCTAGTTTTCCACCAAAGCCTTAAATTATTTAAACATATCTAAGAATTCAAATTTCTTCCCGAGGAAATATATCCATGTATTCCTTGAGAATTCATCTATAAATAACACATAGTACACAGACTTACATAGTATCACTATGCAGAAGCTCTAATATTCCTTTCACCCTCTTAGCACCAGAGGGGAAACTCACCCGATTTTGCTTCCCATATAAACAATGTTCATAGAAATCAAAATCCAAAGAGAAATTAGACATAACTTCTACCATACCATTACCATGAAGTATTTGAAGTCCCTTCTCTCTAATATTTCCAAGCCTTTGATGCCATAGCATGATCTTTTCTGAATAGACCACTATATTTTCTACTCCACTTTCAGGAACAACTGAACTGTTTCAGCCATCAATAATAGTACTACCCAGAAGCTTGTACATAGTTCCAGTCGAAACTCCCCACATCAATACTAGTGCTCCCCCGACCATCTTGTAGATATATTTATCGAACATTGTTTTTACACCTGATCATCCATCTTCCTTAAAGAAATCAGATTTTTGTCCAATGTAGGAATATCCAAAACACTTAGAAGTGTTCTGATCCTTCAACCTTGCAACTTTAACTTGAAGTTTCTGCTTCTGATGATTCCAGCCTTCCTGTCATTCCCTAAGAATACATCACCAACATGATATTTCTCATACTCGTAGAACCACTCCCTATGGGGAGTGAAGTGAAAGGATGCACCTGAACCAATCAACCATGCCTCATGATCTACATGTATACTTAAAGAAGAATCCAAGTACACATCCACGCATTCATCTAAGGTGGTATTTGCCTTAGTAGAAGGAGCATCATCAAATCCCTTTCCTTTCTCAGGAGCTTCAGATCTACAGTCCTTTTTGTAGTGCCCTTCCTTTCCACATTTCCAACATATGTTTACAAGTTTTCTTGGATATTTAGATCTCCCTCTAGATTTAGATCTCCCACTTGTGGAATTAGTTTCGTTTATGTTCTAGGACCATCCTGATACAAAAAAGGCATATCTGCTCTAGCTCTCCATATTTTTATGTCTCATCTCCTTCGACAACAAGGATGAGACTATTTCATCAAACTTCAAGGTAGTTTTATTGCCACCTAGATGAACAACCAGACTATCCTACAGATATGGTAGAGAACACAACAAACTGATGCACTTATCCTCATCTGAAATTTTTATATCAACAAATAACAATTGGATTACCACAGTATTAAAGGCGTTTAGATTCTCTGTCACCGAGTCTCCATCCTCCATCCTCATGTTATACATATTTTTCACAGGAACAAATTGTTCACCAGAGAATTAGATTAGTTAAAAGTCCCTAACTTCACCCAAAAATCCTTCATTGTAGCTTCCCCTGATACATTCAACAATATTGAATATGAGATATACAACAATATTATGCTCTTTTCCTTCTGATCTAGCTTCACTTAGTCTTTTGCTAACATTTTCGTTCGTTTAGTAGCCAAATCTACCACGATCTAGTGATTTTTATCTACCAGTAGATCCTCCTTCTTAAGCTTCCAAAACTCAAAACTCTGACCATTAAATTTTCTGATCTCTATCTTTCCACTACTTGCCATCTTTTTTCACCGCAAAGAATCAATCTCGCAGATCTACCACTAAATGGGGTCTACCATAGATCTAAGAAAAACCCATCAAAAACAAAGGCAACCCCTTGAGGATGAAATAACTATGATTCCAGTTTTAACCTTGTACAAAAATTACATATAGACAAATTCTAAAAATAGAAAAATAAACAATGATGAGAATATAAAACAAATCCGTAGAAATTTTCCCCTGGATCCTAAAATCGGGACTACTAGATTGAATTTTCATTATATTACTTTCAATGTTACAATACATATATATACATGCTGAAGCATTCATTAACCCTTGCTTAGAACATAACTGTATTTCCCTTGACTGAATCTACAAAATACCATGGGAAGAAAATCATAATGCACAAAACCATGTGCAAAACCCATGCACAAAACCGTAGGTAGGTTCACCCACATAATATAGGGCCCAAAACATTTTCCTGGGGCACTGCATCGAACCCCATGTAGGGGGCCTACTGCCACGTGAAACTCCCCTAAAGGGGGGCTTGTTCCCTCCATCTTGTGCCCAATGCAATGAGTAGGGAAAGCTATTCCCCCCCCCACCAAAAAAAAGAAAAAAACGCATTCGACTAGTCGTGGAAAGAATATAACACACACCCAAAATTCTATCATAATATTTTATAACTCCATTACTACAAAATCACTCTCTTATATACCACCATCCTCAACTATTACCCCACTCATTATAAAAACGTCACTATTTGACTCGATGATGACAATGGATTTGACTCTTACAACTGCAACTTGTAGTATTCTACACACTGATTACTGTCTCATTTCCCATACATTGATCATATGACCTTGTGGCTACTTTACATGTTATTACATAAAATCCAAAAATAGGTTTGTTATTTACTTAATAGTGCGATTATCATCTCATTTAAATTCAAGCATTGTGTTTAAAATGTTTCAATACTCATGCAACCCTACTAGATAGGATTATAGCTATATGTTTGGTGCAATGCATAAAAAGATTTCTTTGAGTGGCATTTTTAGGCTATATAGGTGAGCATTTCAACACATTTGCATCTCAGGGAGGGAAATGGATACCATTTTCATTCACTCAATTTTATCAAGTGATATCACATGTTTTGTTCTTTCCATTAGACTAGTATACAAGTATTGTTGTTCACCTCAATATTCTTGCAATGCATTTTCATTATTAAAGTTGTAATCAAATCACATGAACTTTTTCTTTCTTTTTTGATGATTTTATAATACTCCCATACTTGTCCCAAAAATATTTTTTTTCTACTTTTAAATTATAGCCTAGTCAATTCAAGGACTTTTGCTAAAGAATGCCACATAAATGTAGTTACTTATATATTTATTAGTTTTTTCTTTTCATGTTTCATTGTAGAGACATTATGTACCATTAATCCTTTTTTCTTCTCCACTTTTTATCATTCATCTATTTTTACCTTTACTCTTTAAAATTATAGGTGATTGAGAGCACTTACATTTTTTCTTTCCATATTATTTTCTTGGATTATCTTCATCTGCAACACCATCATCTATTTTACCATTTTTTTCACTTTATTGGAATCTAGTAATGGGTGTAAATACCAATAAGCGGGGACCATTTCCCCAATTAATGTCCTTTTAGTAGTGCTTATAACCTTCCTACATTATCTTTTCTACATTGTAACCACTACCGCAATGAACTCAACTAATGCTTAAAACTAAAGAATCTCCTCATTATATTTTTTATTTAATACAACTGCTTAGTTTCCATAGTCATCATTATCTTTGCACTACTCCACTTTAGCCTTACTCTCTTACTTCAACTTTTACAATTCCATCTAGTAGTATATTTTCTTCATCTACTCATCTTTTGATTCTTTTTCTTCACAGTTAGCCTCATATCAAACAATTTCACACACAAAATATTATGAAAATTAAGAGTTACCATTTGTATTTCTTTCAATAGTACATATATTCTATCATCATCTTGTTTTGACTCCATTACAGCAAAACCACTCTCTTATATACCACCATCCTCAATTATTACCCCACTCACTATTTCAATGTAACCAATGGAATGCATGCCTGAGACATGAATCTACTCAATGATGATATTGGGTTCATCTCTTGCAAATCCAAGTAGTTGCATATGTCTCCACTTTAAAGGGCTGTTGCAATTTTAGTAATGCCAGAATTGCTGCTTGACTGATATTCATTCTTAACTTTTCAAAGGCCCTCTAATGACCCTTTTGCTCATTGGAAACCCTTTCCACTTGTTGTTATGGCATGAAGTGGTAGTACTACTACTAAAAATGAGGCTTTGAATTTTGTCAAGTATTGTGCCATCCAAATGAAACTCCTAACCTCAGAAAAACTAATAGGCGTCAACCATTTAATGATGACCTTCATCTTGGAAGGATTTATCTTTAGCTCTCCTCTGCCTATCAGATAACCCATATACACCAAAGGCTATTATGAAACCTCGAACTTCTTGATATTTTCTAGCATTTGGTGCTTCTTTAATGTCTCCAACACCTGTGTCAAATGTAAACGTGCTCCTCCTAGGTAGCACTATATACCATAATATCATCCAAATAGACAATGGAAAATGAATATATAAAGGGTACTATATATTATTCATTAACCTCATAAATTTAGCTAGTGCATTGCATAGGTCGAATGGGATGACTAACCACTCATACAAACCTTGCCTACTTTTGAAGGTAGCTTTCTAGGTATCATTTCTCTAACTCAAACCTAGTGATATCGAGAATTTGACTCCATCTTGGTGAAGTACTTTGCTTGCTGCAAATAATCCAAAAAATAATCTATCCTGGGCATGGGAACCTATTCTTGAATGTGATTTTGTTCAATGCCCTATAATCTAGACACATTAGCCAATTATATTCATTCTTTTGCACAATGATGATGGGTGACCCACGTGGTGATGTGCTAGGTATAATGACACCATGTTCCAGTAAATGCAACAATTTGTTCTTCACCTCATTTACTTCTATGATAAACTATTTGTACAACGCAATGATTGGAAATGGGGAGTCCAACAATACCTAGATCTTGTGCTCCACTTCCCTCTTGGGTGTCACCCCTTAGGCTCTCAGAACACATCCCTGTATTCCTATAGAAACTCTTCCAAATATCTACTTTGTTTCTTAATACACCCCTAAAATGAATCCTTTGATCTTATTAACTGTTCTATAGAATAATTCTCTCTTTAAAATATTAAAAATACTTCTTACCAGAATTGATTAATTTCTTGGCTTCTTTGGCACTTATTGGAAGAATGTTTGACTTAGCTTTGTACATATGGATGGTGGAAAATTTTCCATCCTTTATGAGAGAGTATTGGTTGTCTCTTTAGATGAAATTTTCAACACACACATACATGAAAATACTTCCAAATACCACTCCACATACATCAAGGGTAACTACATATAGTTCTACTTTAACAATATTATCAACGTTGATATAAAATCTAATTTTTCATTAGTTTGTTAGCTTTAGATCTGCATCCTTATTTACCCATGCCAATGGATATGGGGTTATATGATCATGGAGTCCCAATCCTAATTTTTTGACCATATTTGTTGTAATGATATTTTCCTATGATCCTTGGTCAAAAGGAGCATCAATCATTATCTTTTTCACATGTACCTTGATGTGGAATAGTTTCGTCAATTCTTACTCTTCCTATTGTTGAAGGCTACTCAAATTCACCTCCTTCTTCACTAACATGTAGATAATCTTCTCATCCATGTCTGAACTACTTTCAAATCTATTTCTCAAATTCATGGACATGAGATTATTCTTTATATTATATATATTTTTTGTTCTTTAGTTAAGCTTTGGATGCAATTTCCAACACTTCTCCTTGATATGACCATCAATATTTCAGTGGTTGTAGTGGTTGTTGAGGTCTTTGAAAATGCATTTTGCGGCTACCATTTTTATCCTTTCCCCAGTTCCGCTTATTCTTCCCCCTTTTATAAGTGTATTGGTGATCCTTTGGCTTCAATCCACCTCATCTCCCTTTCTTCATGCCCATGTTCTCTAGGTATTGTGTCTACGCACAAGCCTCACCCATCAATCTTGGCATAAACAACATCACTTGCTTTTACATATGGTTGTGTAGTCCCTCCAGATACTTAACGAGTAGATATGGCTTCTTTTGGGAGATATTCAACATGATGGCCACCTTTATAGACTTTATCGTGTACTCTTGTACACTCTACCCCTACTTATGCCTAAAGTAGTTCCACTCGATCCACTAGTATTCTACATCCCATAGGGTAAAATTGTGGCTTGATAATTATTTCAAAGTCCTCCCACTTAGTAACTAGAGGATATCCCTCCAACCTTAAGGTATCCATGTGGATTTCCCACTAGGTCAGGGCATGGCTCTCTAATTTCAACTGTGCAAATGAAATATTCTATTCCTCCTCTATATGACGAACACTAAAATAAAAGTGTACTTGTCGTAACTAGCGATTTAGCTTCACAACATTGATCTCATCTTAGTATGCCTTGTTATCAACCTTCACTTCCATTTTGAACATGGACTATGAATGATTAACAACACTCTAATTCAGTTGATCTCTTTCAAGTCCTTTGTTTGGTTGGTTCTCTATTTCTTCTCTATCTCTTAATCTCCCCTTTGATATGTCCTCTTCATTGGAACCCCCACCTTATCTAAATATATCTAGCTTATTACTCAAGTTCGACATCAGGAAATACGCATTATGTCTTATATCTCCAACTTGTACTTCCTAGTGTGAAAACATCTCCTCTAAAATATCATGAGGGTTATTCATAGATTCGTCGACCATGATTAGGGGTTATTTTACTTTTTGCTTAGGTGATCTAGATTTCCTAAAAATCACCACAATATGACCAAACGAAAATCTGATGCCAATACTATGCATAAGCTACCATGGATATTCCACTAACAAGTTTGTCACAGTAGATCTAATAACACTATATTTAAAAATGTGAAAGCTACACTATTAGGGTTTATTTTTCTTTATCTTTTTGGATATGTAGATTATTCTTTATCATGTATGCATGTAAATTATAATTTATGTAAAAAGTTGAGGAAAAAAATCTAAAAAATTCACAAACACATTTAACACAAGCTATATCACAAGAAACCCTTTCAAGAGAAAACCGAGTTGGAAGGTGAGGTCATTTTTCTCTCTTTCTCTAAATAGAAAATGACTATGAATACAAAAAAAGTAAGGCTTATGGTGTGTGGGATAATATAGTTCATAAATTATTCTTGTGTGTTCTCTCACTATCTATCATGGCTACTATGTTCATTTATGGAATAAGTGCACCCAAAAGAATGGAACACATTTTCCTTCTAGTGGCCTAATTATAACCTAGATTGCTAGCCTAGTAGTGATTAGATTTGATTTCAAATATTAACCATAGTTACAATATGGACTCTTCTAGATTCTTCTTCATCATAATCACATGGTTATACCCTTTTCCATGAGTTATGGGGGATGAGGTATCATCCTCTCAAATTATGGTGGTGAAAATTGGAAAGTCAACTTCCAAGTGGCATAACTTTTGTACATGGACTCTGATTGAGGAAATTTATGATTTGATGGAAAGGTATTTGTGTGTAGAATAGGAAAATAAGATATAGTTCTTAGATGCCGAATTTCTACCTCCCACCAAAAAATATATTTTATCGCTCAAAATCCTCCTAAAAGGTTCCAGGCCCCAATTTGCCAAATTGGTTCCCGCCATTAAAAATGGACCTATGGCATCATTTGTCCCCTTTTTCCACTTTGAAAGCATCGAGGTGGATAAAAAAATATATAATGATCTAATTCAGATCATATTCTTATTTCTTTTCCTCGTCATGTTGGGTTTTTTTGTCCAGGTTAGTAGCTAGATTAGGATATAATGTCCTAATGTATAGACTCTATTTTTTTGTTGGAATTATCTTCTTTTGATGTTTGGATACTACAAAATTTTAGTTTTTCCATCAGTATAGTTTTTCAAGTTACCGACTAGGGAAAAATTGAACCCGTTAAATTGTATTATTTTGATAATTTAACAGAAATTCGGTTTACAAAAAGAAGAAAATGAAGCTCTATTTTTCTAGACTCAAAACTCATTTCACTGACCAATATTAGCATAGTCGAGTGCAACTAGATGAAAAGTGTAGTCGACAATATTGTTGGAGAAATAGGCCCGTGTAAAAAAGGACTAAGAAAGGACTTAGTGGCTAAGATGATACATTCAAGGCTCAAGAAGAATTCACCAACACTATAAACAAAATCAGTGTAACAATAAAAATAAACAAATAAAAAAGAGTACAAAATCACAAAACTCATAAAAAAGATTCAATTTTAACTTGGCAAAGGACCATCACCACTATTGCACCTAGCAACATCATCATATTCCACAAACTCTTTACTTCTATAATTGGAGAAATGTCAAATTAAACTATTTTATGCACTGACCCATTGACTTTCCTTTGCATATGGGTCGACATATTGGCTGAGATGGAGTTACCCAATGCTTATATTCCAATTAACCCTACCCAAATATCTCGATTTTAAATATTTTGTTTGGCTTTAAGCCATGCAAGATCCTAATTGGAGAATGGATTAGAGGTAGAGAATCTCCATCAATGATAAAGTAGGGAATCTCTATCAACGACAAGATTATCAAATCCGAATTGACTTGATTGTTGCATTATTTTCGTTATCACAACCAACCCATCTCCAGTGTCCGTATTTTTATTAAAATGAAATGCAAAGATAGAGAGGATGGCTCTGTAAGAATTCGAAAAGACTCCTTCTCATAAGGGTCTTGAGTTTCAGTTACATGCCCCATGAAAGTTAAACTTGGTGAGCTAAGGGGAGGACAAGAACATATTCCAATAGATGAAGTTTTTGGATAAGGTTTAATGACACTAGACTATGATGCATTGCATGAGCTTCCATATTGAGAAAATTATCCTCATTATCTTGAGGGTTATTTTCCTTCTCCCAGCCCGAAACAATTGCAATGGATTCATAAAATTTGGTTTGGTTTGGTTGAAATTCCAAACAATTTCTTTGATTTCTCTAAATATGCCCTCATTATACTTTTTCCATGTTATCTGAAGCACGAGACTAAGAAAATAAATTACAAATTTTAATTAAAATCTAATTTCATTATAATTAGAATCTCCAATTTTCAAGAATTTTAAGAATATCATTCTTGTGTTAATCATATTATATAGAAATCCTATCACCTTAGTCCCATCACACATATACAATAAATATTAGTTATTCAATGTAATAGGAAAACACAATTATATAATGCATAAATATTAATATAAATTCCTTATTCACCTTATTAATCCCTGCCTTCTGTAGGACTATACTGATCGCTTCATCGTTGACCATCAATTAGTCAATCTTTTGACTGAATTTTTTTTTGGCTTAGGTAAATTTAACCAAAGTTTTATATTTGCAATTTCATTCAGTTCAATTTTAATGAAGGTTTTTGGGCTATAAAACATTTCACCCATTATTTCAAACTTCATGTGCCCCCATGCAACAAGGTTGGGGTAATTTTATTTTATCCAAGGTAGGGTTGAGGCAAGGTTTTCTATTATGCAAATTTTATTATGGAAAAATTGTTTATATCTATTTTTTTTTAAATAGTAAGCAAAAATTTATAACCAAAGTTATTTCGATATAGTTAATGCCACATGGCTAGCTGCATGGCTATCTGCATCATGTACATCTAGTATCCAACACTAGATGCCATTATCTATGTATTTATTTTAGGACCCTGATGCGTAACCAATGAGGAGGACCAGACAAGGAGTAGTTAAGCGCTAAGTTTCTTTTCTCTACAACTCAAATCAACTTATAACTAAAAAGAAGAAAGCATCCCTCCATTGATGAACAATTTGGAATAGATTTCAGGAAGAGGTTTTGTGGAGGCATCATTAGCACAACACTGTACACTCCATCATCAGCACTGCAACATGGCATAAGAATTTTTGAGGCAACTCTTTCTCTGGTACACTTTCTGCAACCTTGAGTGATACATATTACTTGTACCCTACAAAATCAGTAAAATAAATATCTCAAGTACCGGAAATATCAAGTACGCTTTCAGGTAATCTTTCTGCAACATTGAGTGAAATATAATGAATATGACAATATAAGCAGAAAATATATCTAGGAAGTGCAATAGATTCTAGGTTATCCAATAGATTCAAAATTACAGGCTAAGTTATTTGTTGTATTTTCTATCACATGTATACTACAGTTAAAAAATAGTAGGAAAATTTTATGTACCTTAAAGAGATTATTGATTTGACCTTGAGTTGTATCCGCAACACTTGCAGGTTTCGGCACTTAAGTTGTGCCCACAACACTTGCAGTTTTCGAATGAATCACCATCTTCCCACCAATGAACCTTATGCACTCAAGTTTTCTATGTAGGTATTTAGACTAAAAAATCGCGGTTGAAAACATGCCTGAATCTTTCTTTTCCTATTTTTAAAGTCATCAGGCCTACCACATCCACGCCCCTTGCTAGTTCTCAACTTTGTACATGTCCATCATCTTGGGAGTTGGGTTTTCAGGGATCTCGATCAACAAAATTATTGATGTTATGAAAATGATGATTAGAATTATGGATTGGCAATGTCATACTAGAGTAAAATAGAGGATTGGAGCAAGGGATCTGAATGCAAAATAGGGAAGCTACTAGCAGTGGAGGGAAGAAAATGATTGTGTAGTGTAGGCGAATTTGTAAAGGCAAGTAGGGTGGAATGCAACATAGGGAAGCTGATAGCAGTGGAGGGAAGAAAATGGTTTTGTACTGCGGGTGAATTTGTAAAGGCAAGTAGGGTGGAATAGTGCGTGCATTACCTCACTTCCACCTACTCCTTTACAGGCCTGTGACCAATGTGGCATCTTCCTGTCACAGGTAACAGACCACTAATGGACAAACAACAGGGGGGACATGAGCAATGGAAGGAAACGGAGGCGGGTGGACACATGGAAATAGATGTCGAGAAATGGTGGGAGACTGCGATGGAAGTGGTGGCCAGAGATCTGTCAAGTTCAACTGCTTAGAAAGTAAAAAGGTCATCTTCGTGGCTTAAAACATACAATTTTATTAATATATACTGTCATTCTAAAATGGGACCTTCATGACGGGCATAAACTTCAAGAAACCATGAATGTTGAGTGAGAATTTGTTGTATTTCTTTATATATAATGTATTTTATGCATTTAAACCGAGGAGGCTTCTGATCATAAAACTTCAGTGATTAAAATTTTCATATTACAACACATATTTTTTACCATGAGTTTTACCAATGGTGTGATTTTTAAAAAGTTAAATAGATTTACATAACAATTAATTTGTATATTTTACAGAAATTTACCAATTTAAATGAGATCTATTAATATTTTTCTTTAATTTAATTGCTTCTATAAATTAAAATGCAAAAATCATAATACATCCAACATAGAATAAATTATTAACAATATTATTTTTCTCAAAGCAAAAATTCTTAGAATTTGCTTTTCACTATAGCCTTATGTTTTTTTACAACAAGCTTCACTATTTAAATTTCATTAATGAGTAATCATTGAAAGGTTCAAAAGTTTCTAAAAGTTAAATAAATCTAGGAAAGTTAGTGAGTATGTCTTAATTCATTCCTTCATTTCGTTGCATTTTTTACATCGTTGGATTCTATATTCAATGAGGAAAAAATCATGCATCTTAGAAACACAAAAAATTTCTTTGCAGTGAATATTCCAAGCTTGAAAGACTACTAAAAATTAGTAAGGAAGGATCTATGCCTAAGCTTGAGCTATGGAGGACCAACATCTCATACTAGGGCTTATCATTTGTTTCAAAGATGAGTTGTTTCTACCAATCGGAGATGATTTTCAGTCATTTTTCCCTATCAAGCTCTTTCTGCCATTCGAAGTTGATTTTGAGTCAGTTTTCCTTATCATTTGTTTCAATGATGAGCTTCTCTTGGGTTGTTGATTTTGAGTCATTTTTCCTTATCATTTATTTCAAATTTCAATGATGAGCTTCTCTCGGGTTGATTTTGAGTCATTTTTGCATCATAGAAGCAAGTGGTTAAAGTGTTTTTCCACGTGTTTGAAGAGTTTCTTTAATTAATACAACATAGGTTTATGAGCATTGGCACATCGTTGAACCATTGTTTTAAATAATGCAACGCATAATTGTTAGAATTGACGTGTGCCCTTTTATATGATTGGCAGTAGTCTATAATGCGACTTTTTGAAAGCTTTTCCGGCGGATTTTTCCGGTCAAAATCCAGCAGCAATTCATTGGAATCCCATGTTTGATAGCTAGTTTCTGCACAATCAATGACTCCCAGGGATTTTTCAAGGCGCTAAATCCAAATATGTAGTTAAAAAACCATTTTAACTGCTAAAAATCAAGATTTAACCTCATTTCTTCCGCCGG
>APFE030818212.1:0-16689 GCA_000404065.3 Pinus taeda | reverse complement strand
CTTCTCATCAGTATGAGCACCATGAGACCACTACTATGCCAGTATTCATCACTTATCAGAGAGGCAGTAGACATTTGTTTGCAGTAGCAAAGCGAGTGTTATCTCCACCTGGGGTGGAAGGGTCCTCGCTTCCGACATCGGAAATACAGGTACAGGACAGGGGCAAGAAGCCCATGCATGACGAGGGGCCATTAGGTGAAAAAGAGGTTGACTTCATCCTCATTCATGATGATGATACAGATGTGGAAAGTGCCGAACTTAGGAGGAGCATCCAAGACCAGCAAACGAAGATCCAAGCCTTGTCTCTCAATTGGAGAGGTCCAAGTGGATTATCAGGTATTTGGAGCAGAGGAACAAATAGCTCAAGGACCAGCATGAGATCATGGAGCTGTAACACATCCGTGAGAATCGCCAAGCTACCCAACATAGGAGGATTGAGCTCACTCCCATAGAGCAAGAGATTAACAATGACCGAGAGTCTTGGCTCGAGCGTATCAACATCCACCTTGAGAGACTACTAGAGAAGGCTGACAAGGACAAAAACATGTTGAGGAGGATGGTTTATCACTACAGGGCACGAAACATGAGTCCAAAGGCTCGGATAAGGAGTTTGAAGGCGAAATTGAGCAAAACGACAAAGAAGCAAAAGACGCAAAAAGAGAAAGATTGGTTTCGAATCTTGGCTAAAGCCTCTATGGCCTAGCATAGCACTTCATAGGGAACCTCCAGCCCAAATTTCAAACAATTTGAGGAAATTTTGGTCACATGAAAAATTTTTGGGCACAACACAGGGTTTTTCTCCCTGTGCGTCGCGCCACTGGCGCGACGCTTAGGATTGGGAGCTCCAAATCACAAATGGCTTGTATTTTTGGATTTATCATGAAAAATCATGCCTGATGGTGCATGGAAAAGAAGTTTAGGCATGTTTTGAGTCCCCAGGAGGTCAAAAAGACTCAAACAATGACCTCTCTGCCCCTATTTTGACACACAGGAAGCAGTCCTGGGATAATGAATTTTTGGAGGGGAAAATGAGCACCAAATACAGAAATTCCACTTGGGTTGGAAAGTAGACAGTCCAGGCTTTCCAACAAGCACACTTGGGCACAATTTGGACTCCATAAGGTACCTCAAAATCGCCTCCAAAGTGGCGCGACGCATATAGATTTGGGCACAGCGCATATAGACAAAAGGCCAAAATCACTTCTGCTTCGTGACATTTTGATTCGCGAATTTCTCCAAGTGGGCCCGCTCATTTACACTACACTTTTTTCAGCAGCTAAGGCAAAGTTTAAATAATATTTTCACTAAAGGTTGGCTTCTATCCAAGTGGCAAAGGAAGGTGAGCAGTCACCCAAGCCATTTGTCATTTTTGTAACGCTGCACCTGTAACTAATCGTTGGCTTTCCATTTCCATTTTGTAATGATTTTAAAACCTCCCCAACTCTTGGTCGTTCTATTTCCCCATGGCATAGTCTATTTATTGTATGCAAACCATTTGCAAAGGGTTGGTTGTAATTTCTGGGAGACTGTGGGAGGTTCTTCATTGTATATTTTGACAGAGAATTAATGAAAGGCAGTGGCTCTGGTTCATGAGATTCATGTGGTGTGAGTGTAGAAAATGTGTTCTCTTTATGTTTCATATGTATTTCTTTATGTTTCACAGTTCATTCATATTCATTTCTAGTGAAATTTTCTAAGTAAGATAAGGTAGAATTCATGTTTATTCCTCTGCCTGTGGGAAAGTTTCATGTTATGTGTTCTTCTTCTGTTGAAAAGGATTCATGTGTTTATGCCCTTTTCACCCTCCTAAACAATCTTTCCATTCCGCATTATTTCAAATTTAATTGCTAGACTTTCCCCCTGTCTTGCCTCACAAAGTAATCTATGCCTTTGTGTTAAATTTTCTGCTCATACTGTTCGTTGGTCTCATATATCCTAGAAACTCAGTCATTTATAAAAAATTGCTTCTTGTTTCTATATTTATTTACCTAGCCTAAAATCAATATTCATTGTAAGTCACCTTAGACCATATCGTTTATTTATTCACTAAGCGTGACACGGAGAGAGCCCTCTCCTGTTCTGGTAGGGCTAGCTACGAGACTGAGCGTGGCTTGTGGTTACCCTGAATTTTTCCTTCCTTCAGCCTAAGGCATATTTAGGTTCTAACATAGTGGCGACTCCACTGGGGAAGAAAATGGTTTGCTTGAAGATTGTTTTGCCCTAGTGCATATCTCAAGTTCAGAGCTGATTTTTGATGGTGAACAACGATCAGAGATAAGAAGGTTGAAATCATTCACTTGGTGACTCCATTCACTGAAAAATCTAGCAATCAATCCTTCATGGTGACTCCACTGCAGAGAGATCAGTAGCTTTGAGATTTTTTTAAATGGAGCGGATTGCAAGAAGATACGCTCCCATGAGCCGAGATCACATTCCAAGATTTCCAAATAAGATTCCAAAAGTAGATTGGTCAAGGAATTTTCCTACGTTTAAAGATGATGGTAGGAAGGATGCTGCTTTACATCTAGTTAGATTTCACATGCACATTGGCAAGTTGAAGGTTGATATTCCTGAAGATTGCTTGATGAAGATATTCCTTGCCACTCTAGAAGGTGAAGCCCAATCTTGGTATGGAAATTTTCCCACTGCTTGCATTTACTGTCTAAAGGATTTTCATGCCATGTTCATTGAGAGATATAAAGAATCTTATCCATCATTAAATTTAGTTCAGGATTGTTGCAAGCATGCTTATGGTTTTATTGAGAGCCTTGAAAAATATTATGAGGATGATAATTTCATGGATGAAGAGATCATGGAAGTCCTGTATGAAAATCCATTTCAACAGCATAAAGACAATCATGAAAATCTGCAGCAGTATCAAGATTTTAGTGCGGTGGAAGATGAAGGAATTTTGCATCTTGACGGTCAATAGGAATTACATGAAATGGATCAGCAGTATGAGGAAAACTTGTACACTCCTTCAATTGAAATTAATGAAGACAATCATTGTTTGAGCAAAAGGAAACAAAAGGTCTTATCTCCTTTGTCTGAAGACGAGATAGATCAACTCTTGCACAGTCATGTTCCAGCTCAAGCTAAAGTAGATTTGCAGTGCGCACATGGTCAAGAAAGTGTTGGTGAAACTTCTTCCTCTTTTGAAAAGGATGACAGTCCAATGAACAGATTTATAGATTAGCAGGTTGAAGATGTCCATATGACTGAAAGTGATGAAAGAAAAAGGGTCGGTTCAGATTTGTCCATAGAAGAAGACAACATGCAAGGAAGTCCAGCTCTAATTCCAGAATGTGATAATGTCAAGACAGCCATTTCAGATGTAGATTCAGATTGTGATGACCAAGAAAACCTTGTAATAAGTCCCATGAAAGAGAACTCTGCTGCTAAAACCATATGAGATGAAGAAAACAGAGTTTTGAATTCAAATGTTCTCATGTCATCAGACCAAGAGGTAATCCAGTTAGTTCATGAGCACCAAGATGAGTTCTTTGTTCAAGTAGGTGAAAATCTTTCTCTGGATGAATATGTGGTAGATGATATAAATGATTGTGTTGGGTTTCAAGAATCTTTTGAGGTTTCTTTTCTCATCATTGATGAATGCAAAGACAATCTAGTTGTCATATCATATGAAGATGACCTACAATATATTCAAACTTCAGCAGACCAGACCATTCAGGATCCCCTTTCAGGCTCTTCCTCATATGTCTCATGTTTTGAAATGTTCTTTGAAGAGGAAATTTGCTCATCTATTTGTTCAGAATTTTTTGAAGACTAGGAACATACTCTTATCTATGAAGAAAGACCAGAATCAAGAGAAAAAGACACCTTGTTTTTCCAGCAAGAGGTCAATCTTCATGTTTTTCATGATCCAATGGCAAATCTGTTGCAGTCAGCAATGAAGGTGATTATTGCAGTATTCAGTGATGAAGGAGATCATGGTCAACTGTGTTTTTGGATGCCTAGTTACCAGTATCTGTTGTTGATTAGGAGATCTGATCAGGAGAATCAATCAAGAAGGCATCTGCTTGATTTGTTACATTGGAAGACACATTACACATGATTGTACATATTGCATTAGTATGCAGGTGGCTGTCATCATAATTTGAAACCCTAGAATCTTGATGGACTGCTGCCATTGAATAAGTTTTTTCAGTTCTTATTTTAGTTAAGTCAGTCATGAGTCATTTCCTTTTGCATTGAGTCAGTTTTCTCAGTCATGTTGGTTTCATAATTAAGTCGGTTTAAGTCAAGTTCCAATCAATAAATGCGTCAAAGTCTTGTGTTGTTTGTCGAAATAACGACTCCATAGCCCAATTGATGAAGGCACTGTCTACTCACCCAAAGATCTGCAGTGCTTGACACCTCCAAGGAGCTGGAGCTACCATCCCCCATTGGAGCCAATGTTAGAGTCGGTCTTGTCAGTCCTTCGTCAGAGATCAAAACTCTTTCTGCATCTCATTTTTTGGTGTCTCGCTCCATTCACTCAGCTGAATTCCGCTAGGGGCATGCCATAATCTGACGGAAAAGGTCATGCTAGTCATTTCCCCTAATGTTTGACACCCACTGGCTTAGGTCTTTTTTCAATGGTCACTAAAGTCCATGACAGTTAATGTTCGATCTTTTAATGGACGAGAGTCATTTTCAGTCATTAGGTCTAGGGATTAGTCAATTTGGTCTTCAACCATGTCTAATAAAGCCATGCAGACCAGAGGGAGACCCTTACAAAGTTGTGATTCAAAGATTTTCATCATCATGTTGACAGATTACCACTGTTCTTCAAAACCCTGTTTTGAAGAAAAGTCAAACAGTGTGTCATTTGTGATCATTTTCCAAAAACGTCTCCAGTTGATCTCTTCAGGCGCAGTCATGGTTTCCTTGGCCAAATGCCATGTCATGCGACCCCTGCAAAAAGTGCCAAAAATTTCATCATTCTACCTAAAAATTCAAAGGGAAAAGTGAAATTCAGTGTTGAATTAAATCAATGAAAAGTGTCAAAATAAAAACATTATCAAAGTGGGTTTTGAAGAAGAAAACATTAAACCCATGACTCCAAATGCCTTTATATACAAGTTTCCACAAGTAACAAGATCATTGTGCACACCAAGGTTATAGAGAAACATAGCAAAGTGACTGAGAGTGCAAAGCACGCGTTTTAGGTGAGTTTGGAGTCGTTTTCCAGAGTGCGGCGCACACACAGATGGGCGCGGCGCACATAAAGAGCGCGACCCCACAATGGTGGAAATACATGGGCATGATGCATATACAGAGCGTGGCGCACACCACAAAGGCTCGAAATTGTTCCAAATTTGCCACAAATCGTTTGGAATTCCTTCCAATTGCCAGGTAGGGTCTATATCTTGGCCTGTTCATCAAATTTTGTGGATAGGATGATGGTTATGGCCATTTATAATTGCAATAAAAAATGCCTAAACCCTACCCCTTGAAAACATCAAAGCCATCGCTCTAGGGTTGCAAACTTGTGGTGTTGATGCCAAGGCTCCTCCTCCCTTTCATTTTTCCCCTTCTTTCCATTTTTCCCTTTCCCCCTATCCCATTTTTCCCTATTTTCCCTACCCTAAAACATTGCTAAACCCCTACTCCCTATCCCCTCCACTCATTTGTCAACTATAAAACCCCAAAACCCTACCTTATTAAATCCCCAAACTCTCCCCAAACTCTCCTACATATCCCTAAACAAAATTTCCCCCCATAACCCCTAATCCCATCATATTATTCCCCTTCCTAACACTCCCTTTTTTGCATTGTTCCCCTTGGTGGCAAAGTTCATATCAACACATAGTTTCATACCATCATCAAAGGGCAGTCCAAGAACAGTACACATACAACAGTCATGGCCTCTGAGCATTCATTGGAGTATGATATGGAAACCCAAAGTGATTCATCCTCGGAAGAACAGACTCCCCGGAGACATCACAAAAGTGGCAAACATGTTAGGGATGAGCCAACCACCCTCACAAAACTGCAGGCCTGCCCTCTTGCTATGTCATGTTTCCAGCATCTATCATGTTTTGAGTTTTGTCAAAGGGTAGCTAATGTTCAAGTTCATCATGAGTTGGCCCGCCTTTTTGTGCTTCACCCACAGGGAGATCACTCTATCTTGGCTGAGGTCACCTTCACACTGACACCTAAAACTGTCTCATTAGCAACCGACATAACAAATGTTGGAGAACAGTGGCACAAGAAACATAAGGTTGATCGGCAGCACTATGAGCCTTACATTGAGGCTAGTTTCTTGAGGCAGCTCCAAAGAGTTTTTCCATTCAAATATTTGAAAGATGAATATGCTCCACAGATGAAGTTAATCATGAAGTACTTCAGCTGTGAGGGGAGGTTCTCTCATCTATATGCCTATCACATCAGGTTGCTCATGCACTTTACTAGGGTACGGATGATGAACATCCCATATTTCATTTGTAGGAACATAGAGAGGATGAACACCTTCATGCAGCACAAAACCCTTCAGTAGCAACTTAATAGTGTTTATCACTTTGCTCTTATTAAGATTTTGGTCGATCATCAGCTGGGATTACCGGGCATTACTTGGGATGACTTCATCTCCCGTGACCTCTTCAGCACTTCACAGGTATTATTAGAGGTTGAGCATGAGATAGGTGGTCCTTCTCATCAATATGAGCACCATGAGACCACCAGCCCAAATTTCAAAGAATTTGGGGAAAGTTTGGTCACATGACAAATTTTTGGGCACAACACAGGGTTTTTCTCCCTGTGCGCCGCGCCACTGGCGCGACGCTTAGGATTGGGAGCTCCAAATCACAAATGGCTTGTATCTTTGGATTTAGCATGAAAAATCATGCCTTCTGGTGCATGGACAAGAAGTTTGGGCATGTTTTGAGTCCCCAGGAGGTCAAAAACACTCAAAAAATGACCTCTCTGCCCCTATTTTGACACACAGGAAGCAGTCTTGGGAGAATGAACTTTTGGAGAGGCAAATGAGCACAAAACGCAGAAATTCCACTTGGGATGGAATGTAGACAGGCCAAGCTTTCCAACAAGCACACTTGGGCACAATTTGGACTCCAGAAGGTACCTCAAAATTGCCTCCAAAGTGGTGCGGTGCATATAGACAAAAAGGCCAAAATCACTTCCGCTTTTGGACATTTCGATTTGCGACTTTCTCCAAGTGGGCCCACTCATTTACACTATACTTTTTTTGGCAACTAAGGAAAAATTTAAAGAATATTTTCACTAAAGGTTGGCTTCTATCCAAGTGGCAAAGGAAGGCGAGCAGTCACCCAAGCCATTTGTCATTTTTGTAACGCTGCACCTGTAACTGATGGTTGGCTTTCCATTTCCATTTTGTAATGATTTGAAAAACTCCCCAACTCTTGGTCATTCTATTTCCCTATGGCATAGTCTATTTATTGTATGAAAACCATTTGCAAAGGGTTGGTTGTAATTTCTGGGAGACTGTGGGAGAGAAACTCAGTTCTTCATTGTATATTTTGACTGAGAATTAATGAAAGGCAGCAGCTTTTGTTCATGAGATTCATGTGGTGTGAGTGTAGCAAATGTGTTCTCTTTATGTTTCATATGTATTTCGTCATGTTTCACAGTTCATTCATATTCATTTCGAGTGAAATTTTCTAAGTAAGATAAGGTAGAATTCATGTTTATTGCTCTGCATGTGGGAAAGTTTTACGTTATGTGTTCTTCTTCTGTTGAAAAGGATTCATGTGTTTATGCCCTTTTCAGCCTCCTAAACAATCTTCCATTCCGAATTATTTCAAATTTAATTGCTAGACTTTCCGCCTGTCTTGCCTCATGAAGTAATCTGTGCCTTTGTGTTAAATTCTCTGCTCATACTGTTCGTTGGTCTCATATATCCCAGAAACCCAGTCATTTATAAAAAATTGCTTCTTGTTTCCATATTTATTTACCTAGCCTAAAATCAATATTCACTGTAAATCACCTCAGACCATATCGTTTATTTATTCACTGAGCGTGACACGGAGAGAGCCCTCTCCTATTCTGGTAGGGCTAGCTACCAGATTGACATCCAATGGACATCCAATGGCTAAGATCTGGGCACTCGACGCACCACTTGTCACACATCCACTGGCCACTCTAGTATTGCCACTTGTCGCTAACCCAATGGCCAAGCTTTGGCCATTGTAGTGGCACCACCTGTCACACATCCAATGGCTGGGATGAGCTTGGCCACTGTAGTGGCACCACCTGTCACACATCCAATGGACATCCAGTGGTTGAGATCTAGCCACTTGGCACACCACTTGTCACACATCCACTAGCCACTCTGGTATTGCCACTTGTCACTAACCCAATGGCCAAGCTATGGCCATTGTAGTGTCACCACCTGTCACACATCCAATGGTTGGGATCTAGCCACTGGCACCACTTGGCAGACATCCAATGGCTGAGATCTGGAACTCTCGAGGAGCCACTTGTTGCTCATCCATGGCACAAATCTGGCCACTTATCACCCATTCAATGGTTGAGATCTTGCCATTCTAGTTACGCCACTTGTCACACATCCCATGGTTGAGATCTTGCCATTCTCATGGCACCACTTTTCATCTGGCCATTCTGGTTACGCCACTTGTCACACATCCAATGGCTGAGACGAATATTCTCATGGCGCCACTTGTCACACATCTAGTGGTTGATATCTGGCTATTCTCATGGCGCCACTTGCCACCCATCTAATGGCTTAATCTGGCCATTCCCATGGCACCACTTGGCACACATCCAATGGCCGAGATCTGGCGACTCTCATTATGTCACTTGTCACCCATCCAATGGCTCAAATTTGGCCATTCTCATGGCACCACTTGTCACACATCGAGTGGTTGAGATCTGGCCACTTGGTACCTATCCAATGCCTAAGATTTGGTGACTCTATGGCGCCACTTGTCACACATCTAATAGTTGAGATCTGGCTACTCTCATAGCACCAGTTATCACCAATTCAATGGCTGATATTTGGCCACTCTCATGGCACCACTTGTCGCTTATCAAATGGCTGAGATCTGGCCACTCTCATGATGCCACTTGGCACCTATCCAATGGCCCAGAGCTGGCCACTCTTATGGCGCCACTTGGAACCCATCTAATTGCCTAGAGTTGGCCACTCTGGTAGCACCACTTGTCTCCATCAAATGGCCAAGATATGGCCGCTCTTATGGCACCACTTGGCACCCATCCAATGGGCTAGAGCTGGCCACTCTGATAGCACCACTTGTCACCATCAAATGGCCAAGTTACGACCGCTCTTATGGTGCCACTTGGCACCCTTCCAATGGTCGACATCTCGCCGCTCTCATGGCGCCACTTAGCACCCATCCAATGGCCGACATCTAGCGACTCTCATGGCGCCACTTGGCACACATCCAATGGCCGAGATATACCCAATCTGTTGCCACCACTTGGCACGCAACCATTGGTCGAGATATACCAATATGTTGTTGCCACTTGGCATTCAACCATTGGTTAGGTTGCGCCACTTCATTACAATGCTTGAGATCTGGCCACTCGGTGCACCACTTGTCACACATCCACTAGCCACTCTGGTATTGCCACTTGTCACTAACCCAATGGCCAAGCTCTGGCCACTGTAGTGGCACCACCTGTCACACATCCAATGGACATCCAATGGCTGAGATCTGGCCACTCGGCACACCACTTGTCACAAATCCACTGGCCACTCTAGTATTGCCACTTGTCGCTAACCCAATGGCCAAGCTCTGGCCACTGTAGTGGCACCACCTGTCACACATCCAATGGCTGGGATCTGGCCACTGGCACCACTTGGCAGACATCCAATGGCTGAGATCTAGAACTCTCGTGCAGCCACTTGTTGCTCATCCATGGCATAGATCTGGCCACTTGTCACCCATCCAATGGCTGAGATCTTGCCATTCTGGTTATGCCGCTTGTCACACATCCCATGGCTAAGAAGATCATATAGAATCATGATTCCAAGTTTACCTCAAATTTTGGAAGTTTTTATTTACAATATTTGAAACCCTATCAACATTCAACACATCCTATCACCCTCAAACTTATGGAAAAACATGAAGAGTAAATAGAATATTAGAAAACATACTTAGCATGTATGTTATGAATCAACCTAAGAGCTGTGAAGATTTTCTTCCTTTGGTGGAATTTTCTTATAATATTGGCTATCAAGAATTGTTAAAGAAGAAGCCTTTCAAATCCATTTATGATAGAAAGTGCAATATCCAAATCAAGTAGGGTAATCTAGTGGATAGAGTCACACATAGGCTAGAAATGTTAAATAAAATGGAATAGGAAGTCGCCGCCATAAGGAAAAAATTGAAGGTCGCATAAGAAATTTTGAATAAGAGATCATGTTTATGTCCAAATCAAGGAAAACAAAAGTCCCTTAAGAGTGGGACTATGTGCCAGGTTAACACCAAGATACTGTGAACCATCTCAGGTCTTGAGGAGAGTAGGGCCATTAGCATACAAACTCACCATTCCTCCCACAATGAAGGAAAATGATGTGTTTTATATATCTTTACTTAAAATATATATACATATTGTTAATTGTATAATTGATTGGACTTTGATACAGGTGGAATCTAAGGGAGATATCTGTCCAAAACCATAATGGATACTCAACAAAGAGGACGACCATGCTCCATGTAAGTCAAAGTGCAATGGAAGCATTTTGGACATGGGAACTAGAGGATTCCATGTAGAAGGCATACCCATTTTGGTTTTATGTATAAGTTTGGTTCTATGGAAAGTAGAACACAAAGGACAATTTTTCTTTAAGGAGGATGGGAATGTAACATCCCTTTTTCTCATTCCAAATTTTTGTAATCTAATTGAAAAATGATAATGTTGGAGATTCAACATGGATGACATTCTCAACTATTTGATGTAAATATTTTGCTAATATAATTATAATTTTATAAAGTTAAAGATGAGTACAAGCATATACATATCTTCATGTTTGAAATAATAGATTGATTATAAATCTTATATGGGGGTTTGGGATGTTTCCTATATTCCTTGAAATTAATGTTCATGGCCCCCAATGTTCTAGTTGAACTACCAACTAATAAATAGTTTTGAGAGGAATGAGGAGAGGAGGTACTAAACTACCTAAACACGAGCTATCCACCTGAGAACGAATTCCTTGTTGACTCCTCAGCCTGAGAAGGGGACCCTCAATCTCTCATGCATGAAGTAGTGTTCATGAGGAGAAGGAAATTATTTTGGTGATTCTAAGTTGTTGAGTTTGGAGTATTATAGCAAGTAGAGACGTTAGATAAAGAAAAGAGACTTGAATTGTTGTAAATCCAAAATTACTATAAGCCAGAGACTTGTAAACCTGAGATTGGAATCTGGACCATATAGTCCAATCTTCAAATATATTAGATGAGGTTACAAAAGAGAGATTCCTCTACTTGAATCCAATAGCCTAAAAAGAACTAAACTATTTGGTTGTGTTTATACATGTGAAGCACTAAAAGAAGGAGAATCTTAAGGATTATAGAAAGTGGGAAGGAATTTCCTTCTATGTTGTGAAGGCCCTTAGTGGCCATATTTGTTGTTTGATCAACCTAAACTTAGTTCTTTGTGCAGTGACATCCCTATTTCGTAGCCAATGAAGGAAATGCTCCTTCATACTTTGTACATTGAATTAAACTCATTATTTTTATTCACTAACTGATGCATCCATAAGACATTGGATATGGTTGGGGGGTGGCTAGTTGTAAGAAATTTATAGTGTAGTTTTGCCTACAATTTGGTGGAAAATGGTCATCCCTTATTCGGTTTCCAACAATTTTAAGAGGAATATATAAGTGTATTCATTTGTTGCAAATGAATTGTATTTTTTCTCAATATTTTATATTTAAATATTACTTTGGATTCAACGTGTATGTGTGCAATGGTAGGTTGAGAGTGGTATAGTTGAAATGAATATTCATAATGCATGATCAGTGTGATGAGAAATTAACATAATTGGCCTGAATGATGAAATACATTCCTTTATGAATATAAACGTTGTGTGAAATGGGATCCTTTCATCTATGCTAAATGATATCATTATGTGTTTTATGTTCATGAATTCATAGGTTATTCGTGGTGTTATGTTTGCATGCCCATTTGTAATAACTTTTGACTTTTTGTGATGTATGGTTTGTTTCCAAAAGGGGAGAACTAATTGGTTGGTGGTCCTAGTTATTATTAAGCACTTGGTTATATCATTATTCCCTATGATTTGGAATAAAATAGGTTAAGATGCGCTGGATAGGCCAAAGGAGAATTCTCCTTGATGTGAAAATTGGAAGCTTTTGTTAATGGTGGCACCCAGAAGTAAGAGTAGAAGCTTTGATGAGGAAGGAGAGATCAAAAGGAAATAACATCTAATGCTTAGTTTGGAAGAGTTCACCAAAGAAATATTAAGCTTAAAGGAAATCCTAAGGAAGAACTTAAGTGGCTAAGCGATCTCAGGTTTAAGCCTTGGTTTTGGCCAAAAAGGAAATTTTGTGGTTTTACCCTTGTAACTCAAGCTATTAAGAGAATTTTGGGACTGGGCCCTTTAGAATGAAACTATTTGGAAATTCAAGTTGGTATTCCTCATTTACATGGTGGAGTATTTGAAATTTGGGGTTTGGCTAGCCCCATACTTGGCCCTAGTTAGATTGATTGATGGGATCAAGGAGCAAGAGATGATCATAAAGAGACAATTAGAATATCAACATATCAAGCCCTTGAGTAAATGGAAGTGAATCATTATGAAAATTCCTTGTATAGCATGGCCCCAAGAAACAATTGTCAGTTGGAAGCATTTGATCTATTAACAAGGAGCATGAAGTGATGGCACTAAAAATTTGGAACCTCAAAACATCACACTAACCAAAGTATCAAGTACTAGGAGAACTGAGAGTTGATGTCATGATTTGATGACATGGTGATGCCATTTGTGTGACGTGTCACCTATATTTGACATGACAACCTTGAAAATATGAGTGGCATGTGGAACACATCAAGAATGACACATGAAAGAGGACATGTGGTGATTGGTCATCGATGATGTTGATATAGACATATCAACATAGCGAAATTTCGGGAGGACTACATCTTGAAAATTATTATTGCCTTGATAACCATTTACATGTCAAACATGCCATGTGTCAAAAATTTCATCCTTTTCCACGTGGAAATCTATGATTGGGTGACAAATTTGAGAGATGTTATGTCGAGCTAGCCTCATGCCTATTGATTTATCGATGTTTTGAGTAATTGTAGTTATAAAGTTTTTGTTGAATATTTGATAAGCCATTTTAGAGTAAAGTTATATCAACATTTTATGGATTTAACAATGTATTAGCATACTAGAAATTTTTGTGCATATTAACATATCACTAGATCAATTCATCAGTATATCAACATATCAAAATGCTCAGGGTTTGGAGAATGCACAACTTGTGAAATCACCAATATGGAAAGGCTCCAATATAATAGGAAGCCAACAAACTTGGACCCATACAAGGGAGATACATGGCTAGGAGTTTCCACGTGGTTGTACAAATGATGAAGTGGGCCTTTAAAAGGGTGAATTTTAAAGAAGTTTTGCTAGGAGCTTAAATTGAGATGGAATTTATATTTTTGGAAAGTTGTCGATGAGCCAAAGATGATAGTGGTATCAGAAATGCAATTTAAGGTTATGAGAGAAATAAGTCTTTGATCCCATATTTGTAATAAACCTTGATGAAGAAGTCTAATTACACTCCACAACCCTAATATGACATTAGGTGTTCATGCTGTAAGAATATTTTGCACCGCTTTAGATGTCATTGAAATTGTTGAGGTGTGTCACCTTGGTATTTTTTTTCCATCCAATGTTTTTATGTGGCATCTTGTTTAAAACTTTTTAAAATGGGTGGAGATACAGTTTAAACACTAATTTGTTGTGATTATTTCCCTTTATCATATTAACCATTTTCTCTCCAGATAACTAAAATTTTGGGAAAAGATATCACTTTTTGACACTCAAAATGTATATGGAGAAGTAAGTTGTAGTGTAAAATTTTTTGTTTTGTTTTATGCCTAAAGGTTTGACTTATCAAGTTACAGAGCAACAATAATAGTGATAAACTAAGGATAAACTTATAAAATAAAATATATTCATGCCAAGCAAGTTAAATATATTATTATCAAAGAAAGATTATTACAACACGTAGGATTCTATTAACTAATCCATTTAATACTAAATAGTTAAAGTTTATATATATATATATATATATATATTTCCACTAGTATTACTCAGCAATGTTGTTTAATATTTGCCTTTGGGGCCATGTATTTTGATTAATTTTGGTAGTTTTTCAGGCCAATCGTCATATGATCTTTTTGTTTAATATTTGCGTTTGGGGCCATGTATTTTGATTAATTTTGGTAGTTTTTTTAGGTCAATCGTCATATGATCTTTTTCTTTGTATGGTTATCAATTATGCGTCGATCGTTTTCGGTTTGAATCAGTGTGAGTTGTTTGAATACCACACATCAAGTTTCACCCCATCGATGTCAACATTTTTGTGCCAATGAAGATGAGTTTCACATATTTTTTTTCGCTTTCATTGCATTTTGATTTTTATTTGTTACAGCATATATCATATTTTGTCTTTCACTCCATCGATGTCAACATTTTTGTGCCAATGAAGATGAGTTTCACATATTTTTTTTCGCTTTCATTGCATTTTGATTTTTATTTGTTACAGCATATATCATATTTTGTCTTGTTGAGATATTCAATTAAATTACATTGTATTACTGCATATTAAGCTTCGCTCTATCTATGTCAACATTTTTGTGGCAATGAAGATGATTTCACACATTTTTATTTTTATTTGTTAGAAGCATATACCATATTTTTTCCATTGATTTTTATTTTTGGTTATTGAAGTATACAATTAAATTACAATGTAATATACAATATTTTGAATGAGAGACCTTATGTTATTTTTTTATTCATTGTCTGAATGGTTTTTATTTCTATTTTTTTTGTTCATTGTTTGAATAGTTTACACGGCCAAGAGTTGCAATCATTATGGATTGCTTTCACAAGAAGCTATTTCTTTGTAGACTAATTTGTATTTATTATAAAAAAATATAAATGTATTCCACAGCTAAAATCTGTATTGATCCTTAAAAAAATATAAATGCATTCCAGAGCTAAAATCTGTATTGATCATAGAATTCCAGAGCTAAAATATGTATTGATCATAGAAAATGTCAAACAAACTTAACAAGCTTCTTGATACAAAAATATGTTGTCAAGCCAAAACTTTGAAGAGCAGAAGAACCTAAAGAACTCTATTTGTAAACGATTCAGGTAGTGTAAGCCTCTATGATAGACAAATTAGACATCAACAGTGAACATAGTACCTAATGAACTCTATCTGTAGACAATTCAGGAATTGTAAGCCTCTATGATAAACCCATTAGACATCAACAATAGACATAGTAGACAATTCAAGATCGAAGTGTAAGCCTTTATGATAAAGGCAAGAGATGACAACCGTAGACATGTTGTATAATGAACCAATTTTGATGCAGATTAAAGTTTAAATTGTGTCATGACACTATTTTATTACAGGTAATATGTCCTTGCATAGAATTGATGAGGACCTAAAAGACCCACCATTATTCACACCTTTATGAGAAGAACCTAAAGAACTCTATTTGTGGACGATTCAGCAAGTGTAAGCCTCTATGATAGACCAATTAGACATCAACTGTAAAAGTCGTACCTAAAGAACTCTATCCGTAGACAATTCAGGAATTGTAAGCCTCTATGATAAACCCATTATACATCAACAATAGACATAGTAGACAATTCAGAATCAAAGTGTAAGCCTTTATGATAAAGGCAAGAGACAACCATAGACATGTTGTATAATGAACCAATTTTGATGTAGATTAAAGTTTAAATTGTGTCATGACACTATTTTATTAGAGGTAATATGTCCTTGCATAGAATTGATGAGGACCTAAAAGACCCACCATTATTCATACCTTTATGAGTGTTATTTTATTCCAAGTAATATGTCCTTGCATAGAATTAATGAAGACCTAAACGACCCACCATTATTCACACCTTTATGGGTGTTATTTTACTATAGCTAACTTTCAGTTTACTTTTACAAGTAATATTTCCTTGCATAGAATTAATGAGGCCCTAAAATACCCACCATTATTCACACCACCACTATTTATTCACACCTTTATGAGTGTTATTTTACTATAGCTAGCTTTCACTTTACTTTTACCTTAAAAGTGAAGCTCTACTTCCACTTTCAATTTTCTACTTTCATTTTCATTTTTTTCCCAAATTTTCAATTTTTGACTTTTCATTTTCATTTTTTTCCAAATTTTCAATTTTCTCCTTTCATTTTCATTTTTTTTCCCAAAGTACTAGTAAAGTATTTTATTTTTTTCCCAAATTTTCAATTTTCTACTTTCATTTTCATTTTTTTTCCAAAGTTTCAATTTTCTACTTTCATTTTCATTTTTTCCCTAAGTACTAGTAAGTAAAGTTAATTTTCCCCCAAGTACTAGTAAAGTAAAGTTAATAGGTTGTTAGCTTTCATTTTTTCCCAAAGTACCAGTAAAGGTAAAGTGAAGAGGTTGTCA
>APFE030818203.1:37204-73756 GCA_000404065.3 Pinus taeda | reverse complement strand
AATCCGAGCAACCTAAACAGGAATCCTCTAAACCTCCAGCTGAGGAAGGAGCTAAGCGCAAACCCAAGTATCCTTGCCACATTTGTGAGGAAGATCACTATACTAAGGACTGCCCCAGGAGGTTCGAAGTTAGACGTTTGTTGAAAGGTGCTCTTGGGGTCCCTGCGGTTCTTAAAGAACCCTTTCCCTCTCAGCAAACTCAAATGGTGACTGATCCCTCTTCTTCTCCCTTCGGTTCCCAGGTCTTCATGGCTGGAACTATTCCCGTTCATGTAACGACTCGAGCGAAGGAGTATCCGTCGTCTGCCGAGAAGGAGCCAGAGGTTCCCTCAAGTGCTCCTTCGTCCAACTCTGGTCCCCTCCATATCGAGAAACCGAGTACTGAGACGACAATCTGACCCCCTCCCAAAGGGGTACTCAGAAGATCTTCTTATAATCCGAATGCTCGTGCTGCCCAACACTATAGCATCATAGAGGACTTAGCGCAGGCTCCGTCGGCTATGTCCGCCTTAGAGGTTCTTCAGAGCTGCCCCCCCAGAGGAAGTCCCTCCTATCGGCCATCGATGGCATCGACCCAACGGACTCAGATTTGATTACCTTCGACCTCGAGAGCCATGTTCCTTGACTGCCTCATCAGATCGATTTTCTCATTCAAGTCGTCATCAATTCCAAAATGATCCATCGTACAGTTATTGATGAATGCACATCAACCTGCATTATGTCTATTGCATGTTGGAAAGCGATCGGGTCCCCGACTCTGAGTCAGTCTCCAATGACCTTGGAAGCATTCGATGGGAGAGAATCCCGCCCTTATGGTATTCTTCAACGACTACCAATCACCTTAGAAGGGAAGACTGTGAAAGTAGAAGTTGAGGTTGTTGACGCAAATCTCACATATAACCTCCTTCTGTGCTGGAGTTGGATGTATGCCATGTGTGCCATGGCCTCATCCCTCTTCCGTGTCATTCGTTTCCCTTATCAGGGGAAAATTGTCACAGTTGACCAAATTTCTTTGTTCGCTTCCTCTTCTGAGGGGAATGTACCATTCGTTGAGCATACCACTGTTCCGTTTGAGAGTGTGGGAGCTGGGCTTTTCAAAGATCCTACCCTTATGGGTGTGTTCTCCCTCCCACCTCTGAGCCTTGCTTCACTTGCTTTAGTTTCGGCTCACTCTGATCCTTCACTGCACTTTGTTGCAACCCTCGGTCCCTCTGCCAATGGGGGCACCAATCCTCTAGCTTGTAAACCTCGCTCGACCGAGGGGCATGGGTAGATCATCGGTGCTGTTGATCATTTTATACATCAGGCCGAGCGATGCCTACATTATCTAGGCCAGTTATGCATCAGTGCGATAAGGCGAAGCCCTGAAAAGGGCTTGACTTGAATTAAGTACCAGGCGAGCTCTTTATTTTTGTACATACATATGCTTTTAAGAGTGTGTTGTGTGTGTGTGTGTTTATTTAATTTTTATCTCAGTGTGTCAGCGTGATTGCCGCTTATTGTGTCTTTTGCTTCTTGAACAGATGTCTGGATCACCTTACGTTGGTTTCGCTGATGGTGTTTCCCGCAGTACTCGCAATCTATCATCTGCGGCATGGGTGATCTACGATCCTCGTGGTGAGTTAGTAGATATTCAAGGAGTGTGTCTGGGTTGTACAACGAACAATGTGGCTGAATATAGTGCTGTAATTGAATTATTAGCCGAGGCGATTAACCTTGGAATCCGCTCATTGGTTGTAAACTTAGATTCAGAACTTGTAGTCCACCAGCTCAACGGACGATATTCTGTCAGAGATCATCGCATTTTAAGGTTGTATTTACATGTTAAGTTATTGGAAAGAGATTTTGATTACATTGCTTATCATCACATTCCAAGAAGACTTAATGCAGTAACCGATGCATTGCCTAACTATGTATTGGACAGACATTTGCATAATATGTAAATCAACATAATACAGGAAGCATAAAATACAATAAGAACACCATGTATATAGATATATCGTGTGGTGCACTAAGGCGCTCAAAAAATAGAATGTACATGTCTGGATAGAGTTTGTGTTCTTCGTACATCTGAGACACATGTCTCTCAAAAAATATATGCGGAAAATAAAGCCTAGAAGCCTAAGCAAGGTGGTGCTCATGATAGCACATCACCGCCCGCACCAATCGTCTCAGTAGACGGTGGATGCGAGTCGGCACCCTTACTGTATGCCTCTGGTAAGTGAAAGGAACATCTGCCAATCTGGCGTAACCAGGAATCCCTTGGGCAAGCCCCTCGAGATTCTGTATCAACTCCTCCCTCACTTCCTGTGGGTCGGCTGCGTGTTGGCCTCTTCGCTTTATAGGCGATAGCCCGGCTGGTCGCTCTGGGCCCACATCTGCATACACATATAATCATCATTAGAACATGCATGTGTTAAAAAAGACAAAAAAAATATAAAACATCAAAATCAAGGAGTGCATACCTAGCTCCTCCTCCCATTCCTTCCCCTCTGGTAGTGGAAGGTCTGGGTCTCCCATGAAACTAGTCCCTGCATACGGCCAATCCTGGATCACAATGAACTGCCGTCAGAGCCATACGAAGAACTCGAGATGCCACGACATCTCCTGGCCTCCTCCTCCTCTGGGCATCAGTGCTGCCCAACGAGCCACTCTAGGCTCTTGTGGCAATGGATCTACCACCACAGCTCTCTGAATCTGGAAGAGTGGTATTCGTTCCAGGAAGAACGATACCATGATGGAGCCGTATGCAAACTGTTTCATCTCAGCTCACTTGCAATTGGTGAGTTGCTTCTTAATGTTAGTAGTCACCGCTGCAGCCTAGTTAAAAACGGTCAGACTGAGGCATTCAGTCGCTAGGATCAGGTGGTTCTTGCTGGCCTCATGGGGCGCTCGTACCCCAGCTGCGCGTGTGATGGTGAAGAGGATGGCTTTCAGCATCAAATCCTGGATGGTGGTGATCAACACCTTTGCACTCCGCTGCCTAAATTGTGCTTCTGGGCACACGCGAGCTTTCACTTCACCAACCTTCTCCCCAGAAGGTCTACTACCTGTCAGGATAGGAACTGCCCCTCTTCGCGACAATCCCGTGATGAAATACACATTGGAGACCTCGAGCTCCAAGGTCTAATTCCGCAGATGAAACACTTGGTCGTCTACGTCCCAAGCATCAATGATAAACTGCAGCAACTCAAGTTGCGCCCGCATGTATGATGTGAGGAAGAATTTTTTAAGGCCACAATCCATTAGGGCGTTCATGCACCCTTCATCCTCAACGGCTAAGGCATCAACAATGTCATGTCCTTGCTCTTTCCATACTACCACCATTTTGACCTGTTTCCTGCACCCACAAGGACAAATTTTCCTTTATTAGGACATTGGACAAATTCTAATCTAGAGAAAATTCAGTTTGAACGGGCAAAACAGGGAAAAAAATAGGTCACGCGGTTAGCGCGAATGTTCTTAAAACAATCGCGCTAATGGCGCGGCTCCCTTGGGCTTTTCACCCAATTAGCGCGGGTCCGTGCCGGATACCCGCGCCAATGGGGCGAAGCCATAATTTTGAAATTCCCCCTTGCTGGGGCCCAATCAGGAACTAAATGAATTAAAAATGGTATGAAAATGGAGCTAAGGGAAGTGCATCTTACCTGGAACTGACGAGGTCGCGAATGGTTTCCTGGATTGGTCGTAATCGCCGTCTGAAGTTTGCCTCCCAAATGGACTCTTTTCACTCTCCAAGAGGTAAAATGGTAAAAGTAATTTTAATTTTACATTTTCACCCTATTTATAAGCTTTTTTAACTCATTTTTGGTTTAAAAAGGTTATTTTTGAGTATTTTAATGTATTTTTGGGTCGAAAATGGGTTTTACGTTTACTTCTTGTGCAACGACACGTCTTTTACGCAGCTTCGACGGTGAAACGAGTTGTGTTTTGTACTTTTTCGGACTCGGTAAATACACAAAAAGTCACTATGGAGTCATCTTTTAGCTCTTTTCTGACTCGCTAAACATGAAAAGATTGTCGAGTTATTCCTCTTGACTCGTTAAAGCGTAAATAAGAGGCGGTCGTTTTTAAACTCTTTTTCCCGACCGTATAAAGAATGAAAAGATTGTCGGACCCTTGTCGTTTCAGGTTCGTTAATGGAAACGAAACGACGTGTTATCGGTCGCTTTCTTACTTTTTCGGATCGATGTCACTATTCACGAAAAGTACTCGATTGTAATGATCGGGCGGTTCTTTCGAGCGTCGTTTTATACTTTTTCAGGCTCGAGAGACACAACTTTATGAAAAAGGACACCCCTGGAGTTTTCTTTTTGCTGTCTTTTCAAACTCTCTAAACATAAAAATACGCCGAGTTCTTCCTTTGTCGGACTCGTTAAAAGCATAATGACATCGGATTCCGTCGAAATGACGCTCTTCAAGCATATGTTATCCCCGTCAAGCTTGTCATCCAAAAATAACTGTGGTACTCACCAGAAATGGTGGGGGAATAAAGGAATCATAATCGTCGTCATCAGCAGTATGTCGCTCTTGAACATGGCACTGTCTGCATTCGTGTTTGGGTGGGGACATCTCATCTCGTTTCACATTTGCCTCCATGGGTTTGGGTTATCCTATTTGACCATTCATCTGCTAATCATCTTGTCATCATGACCCCTGATCATTTGACCTCAAATACTTCCAAATCCGTCATTGTGCCGCCGATATGTTCAAGAGAAGTTGGCCTCTGCAAGAATACTCAACCTCCCTCCGATATCCCACACAAAACATATTGTCTCTTTCCGTCTCGTGTCGATGATGTGGGAAACATTATGGCCCACCTTCGATCAAGATCACTTCCTGTCGACTTCAGCTCATTATCCAGGAAGATCACCTAGAGACTCCCTTCAGGTACCTTGGAGCCCGCATGCCTCAATGGCAGGTTCTTCGTGTTTGGCGCGAGGTTTTCATCATTGGCCTCCGATCGGATGATTCTACGGGTTTTCGACACCGGCTCATTGATTCGCACGCCGTGGATTGTACCTATAGTACCTTGAGGACCATCGTCATTATTGGTGGCACCTTTCGCATTTGTTAACAGTTTTCATCATTGACTGGTAATCAGATGATGTTCATGCATGTTCGACTTTGACTCCTATATTCACATGCTTGAACTTTTACTGTGTTCAGGTCGAGTTGGAGCGCAAGACCCCGGATTGTGCATATTTACATTCGGGTTGCATTTTGTGGATTCTTGTAATCATTACATGACTCATTCATTGGATGGATGCGACCATACCTGAGTCCATTTATAGATCCTCATCGGATGGCTGCGCCCATACCACATATATATCATGTACTTGAGATATCAGTTGTACTCCTTTTCGCAGGTTCTCCGGCAGTAGTGTTTCAGTCACACATGTTCTTGTAAAGCACTTCACCCCTCTCTCTCTCGGGCCTCATGCTTTAGGGGGCATTTGTTACACAGTAATTTATCACCGTTTGTCACCATCCCTGTTACCCCTCTCCCGCATCTTGGAGGACCCATTCTGGGACTTGTGAGAAGTGAAAAGACTTGAAACCACTTGCCTTATTCACCTCTAAACATGAGCTTCATTTGCCCTTAGACATCTCTTGCTCATTGCCCTTAAAAACAACCCTTTTTGCATTAGCGCTGGTGCCCTGTGTTATGCCCGTGCCAATTGGGAAAATCCTAATGGAAGGGCGCGCCATTAGCACTCTGTCCCAAAGTCGCAATTGCGCCAACCATTTTGGGCAAATATTTCAACTACTCAAACCTCCGAAGGTTCTGTCCACCTCATTCACCAAACTGATTCCAAGTTGAGTGAGGATGTTTTGGCTTCGAATCTCCCTGGATGGAAAGTAGTTTGCCACCATTCCATGGAAGTTTCCAAGTGATGAAGCCAAATCCATTATTATGGGGGATTGACCTTATCTCTTCCTTTTCCTCTATAAAAGCTTGTTCCCATGGCTTGAGCAAGCTAGTTCTAGTTCTGATAGCTTTGACTCTTGTGGCAATACTTGTGCTGAAAGGAAGATATCAAAAGGTTGGAGTTGCAAGAAGCCTTCTTTGTATCCATAAGGCTTTACCTAAGTAAGGAGATTTTGTCACTAAAGAGAGAGAGAGCTTGTCCCTTACCCCTTAAGTCTTTTGCAAGACTTGTGTAGTTGAGCACCCAGCCAAAGGAGGACTTGACGTCAGGACGCTGGTTGTATTCTCCTTTGTTGAATTATTAATAATAGATGACTATCATTATGGTTCCATTCTCGTTATACTTGTAATCGTTGATGTTGAATTATATCCTTCCTGACTGATGTATAATTGCATATATTAGATTTCACACTTGCGTTTGTGTTCTTCTCTTTGTGTGCAGGTGTCCATTCAAGAGGATAGTGGAGGATCGTGACCGGCCAAGGCAAAGGAACGCGGGCGACATCTCTTCTACAAACTAAAGCGTTGGATCTCAAGTAGGTCTTCATCACCTACTCTTTATTTGCAATTAGGAACTTGCGTGATAACATTGTTTTATTGTTGCTAGACCCGTTCTAGGCTAGTAGGGATCGCCTCTATCCATAGAGGGGATTTACCTCTCCAACAGAGAGGTTTTCGTCCAGGGATCTTTTTATTCCTTTTTTTTTTTGATGATAAAGTTGTGGCCGGAACAGAGGTAGAACCCTGCTCTATTACCAGCACTGATTTTTCCACAGTTTCAATGAACTCCTGCCTTGAAAGGGGTTTCCTGTAGATCTTCAGTTGATGCCCATTGATGAGCATGGGGATGGCTTCTTCATCAATGGTCCTGATCAGGGCTGAACCATTGTCATTGCATTTCTCCACTGTATATGGTCCTAACCATCTTGTCCTCAGCTTCCCTTTGAAATCCTTGTATCTGGAGTCATATAGTAGTGCCCAATCTCCCGACTGGAATTGCTTTTCATTAAGGTGTCGGTCATGCCATATCTTCCTTTGAAGTTGAACTACTTCTGAGTGGAGGAGGGCCTGCATTCTGTGTTCATCTAACCCATTTAGTTGCAATAACCTTTCACGTTGAGCATGGCTGAGATCTAGGTCTAGCTAAGCTGCCACCCTCAATGTGTTGTACTTGAACTCTATTAACAACAAAGCTTTCTTCCTGGAGACCAGCTCATAAGGTGTGAAACTGGTTGTGGTCTTCCAAGTGGTGTTGTAGGCCCAAGTGGCCTCAACCAGGCGAACTTCCCAATCCTTTCTGCTGCTGCTCACCACCTTAGTCAAAATCCCTTCCAATGCTCTATTAATGACTTCCACCTGCCCATTTGCTTGAGGATGATATGGGGTGGAAGTCCTGTGCTTGATCTTGTGATGAGCGAGCAAGTCTTCAATTAAGTTAGAGGTGAACTGGCTTCCTTGATCGGTGACTAACTCTCTTGGGTAGCCAAACTTGTAGAAGATATTTTCTCTTAAAAACTCAGCCACCTTTTCTTCTGTCACTGCCTTGATTTCCTTTGTTTCTGCCCACTTTTTCAGGTAGTCGATGCACACAATGATGTAAGACCTTTGCTTTGAAGGAGAGTTGATAAGACCCACAATATCCATGCCCCACTTCTCAAATTGCTCGAAGGTCACTTGAGGTTGGAGAGGCATTTCATCCCTTGGAGTCGATTTCCCCATCCTCTGACATCGGTCACACTAGCTGATGTATCTTCTGACATCTTGATGAAGAGTGGGCCAATAGTAGCCTGCCTATAGAATTTTGAAGGTAGTCCTCTTTTCTGTAAAGTGGCCTCCATAGGGTCCATCGTGACAGGTTAGGAGAATTACAAATACTTCCTCCTCCCTAACACAACGCCTCAAGATTTGATCTGGGCCAAGTTTGAACAAGTTGTCCCCGATCCAAGTGAATGGGGCACTCTTCCTCACAATTCTTCTCTTCTCCTTTGAGGATAAATGCGGAGGGAACTATGCTGAGACCAAGTAGTTTTCTATATCAGAAAACCACAGAGAGAGTACTGAGACAGCAAATAGATGTTCATCTGGCATCTGGTCATCCACTGTTCCTTCTTCACCTGCAGGCAAATCCAATCTAGACAAGAAGTCAGAAACAACATTTTCTTTACCTGGTTTGTTGACGATAGTCAGATCAAATTGCTACAACAAAAGTAACCATCTAATGATACGAGAATTTACATTACGCTTATTCATTAAATATCTAATCACAGCATGATCATTATGTACAAATGTTTGATAACCAGTGATGTAGTGTCGGAAGTTGTTCAGGGAATGGACTACGACCAGGAACTCTTTCTCCGTTACACTATAGTTCATTTCTGCCTTGGACAGGTTTTTGTTGATAAAGTATATGTAATATGGAAGTTTCTCCTCAACTTGTCCTAAGGCTGCCTCTATGGCTCTGTTCGAGGCATCAGTGTGGATGTGGAAAGGTAGGGCCCAGTTTGGGCCTCTCAAGATCGGGGCGGACACTAACTTATCTTTCAACTCATTCAGAGCCCCTTGACAGTCGTCAGTCCATTTAAACTCAACATCTTTTCCTAAGAGGCCAAATAAATGGCGAGGCTAGCTTATTGAAATCTTTAATGAATCTTCTATAATACCCTGCTAAGCTTAGGAAACTTCGAACATATCTTACCTTCTGAGGAGGTGGAACCTTTTTTTTGATATTTGTTAGGATCCACCTGTAATCTTTGCTGAGAAATGGTATGACCTAACATGGTCCCTTCAGTCATCAGGAATTCACATTTTTCAGCACTAAGGGACAGGTTCATCTCAATGCACTTGTTTAAAACTTTTCCCATGTTGGACAAGGCTTCTTGGAAGTTAGACCCGTAAGGAGTAAAGTCACCCATATAGATTTCCACCGAATCATGAACTAGCTCAGCAAATATGCTCAATACAGCTCTCTGAAAAGTGGCAGGAGCGTTGCATAGCCCAAAGGGAAGGACTCGGTAGGCAAAGGTACCCCATGGACAAGTGAAGGTGGTCTTATATTGGTCCTCCGGGCTGATTTGGATCTGATTATACCGGCTGAACCCATCTAGGAAAGAGAAGAACTTCTTCCCTGCCAGTCCATCCAACAATTGATCTATGAAAGGCAAAGGGAAGTGGTCTTTCTTGGTGGCTTTGTTCAGTTCTCTGTAATCTACACAGATTCTCCACTTCCCATTTTCCTTGGGTACCAACACCAGAGGGGAAACCCATTCGCTATCTAAGATGGGGTAGATGAATCCTGCATCCAACAATTTTTGCAATTCTTCTTTAACGATGTCCTTAAGGGTCGGATTCATTCTCCTATGAGGCTGCCTGACTGGCTTACAGTCCTATTTAATCTAAATATGATGGGTACAAACCGAAGGATGGATTCCTTTCATTTCCTTATAGCTCCAGGCAAAAGCCTCCAAATGGCGGTTTAAAAGGCTACATAGCTCTTTTAACCTGAGAGGGAGAGAGAGAGGAGCTGATCTTTAAAGTTATTTCAGGGCCAAACTCCACATTCTTAACTCTGGGAGAGGTTGGATCAGTCACATAAAGGTCCACTAAAGCACTGGCTTGGGTATCTTCCACCAACTCTTCTAAGGACAGTGCACCGGGAGGAGGATTTTGGATTAAGTTCTCAATCAAATCATCCTCGGTTTGAGGACCTCCCCTGGTGGCCTCCATTGTGCACAATGGTGTAGAGTAGACCTCGTCCTCATATTCTTCTTCCAACCAGAGTGGTAAGTCATGTTCTAGCAGAGGTTGAGCAGGAGGGTATAGGACCAGCTGTTTGGACATAGGCCCATTCTTGATGGTCATGCTTCCAGCTCGACAGCTAATGTAAGCATCTGCAGTAGCCAACCAAGGCCTTCCCAAAATGAGGGGAAATCCAGTGAGTTTTGGCTTTGGCTGAAGGACCAAGAAGTCCGTAGGGTACTCCCAAGAGTCAACAAAGACCAGGACATCTTCCACAATCCCTTCGGGAGTCACGGTGGAGTGGTCTGCCAACTACAGTACTGTCGAGGTCTTTCTTAAGGAACTCTGAAGGTTGAGTTTAAGCATAGTGTCCTTGGTCATCACATTAATGGTAGCCCCTAAATCAATCAAGGTGTGGGGGATGATGGTGCCATTGATTTGGACATCAACTAAAAGACCCCCAGGGTCCAAATACTTTGGACAGATTACTTGCCCCAACATAAGATCAGACAGTTGTCCTATGAAATTGATAGTTGAGGCATCTCTCTTTCACCTGCCTGGGTGCCTGAAACACTTCTCCTTAATCAATTTGTTGTATATCTGTACATCTTTTATGGCTCGGAGAAGTGGTATTTTCACACACAACTGCTTGAGTTCTCCCAGAAGCTCAATCTCCTCTGGGTTGCGTTGCATGGTTATTGTTAGTCGCTCAGGAAAGGGTGGAATGGCCTTGCATTCACTTTTCTATTTCTCTTCCTCCTCCTCTAGGGGAGGAGGTTGGCGCTCTGGAAGGACCTTCTCAGATCGCAAGTTGATCTCCTGGATCTCCACAACATATGTAGGGCATGTTGTCTCCCCAGTATATACCTGCTGGGCTTGTCTGTTGTTGGGGTTCGGGTTCGGTTGAGGAGGTATCTGGGGTTGTCTTGGAGGAGCAGGAGGTAATGGTTGTGGTTGAGCTGGTGGTGGAGGCAAAATGGAGGGAGGAGGGTTGTATTGGGGCCTCCACCCCGGTTGAGGTGCATTCCACTGAGGTTGTGGCTGGGCATGAGAGTGAAACGAATGAGAAGTAGGTTGAGTATGGTATTGAGATGGATAAGACCACGGAGGAGGTGCGGACCATGAAGGATGAGTAGGGGGGGACCAAGAAGGTATATGAGCGGATGTCCCTTGCATCCCCTATTGGGAAGGTCTGGGCCCATGTGGCCTCCTTTGGTTGAGGAAGTAGAGAGGTTCAGTAGCCGCCTCAGTCCCTAGGTACATGGCTTTAAATCCAGGCAAGGTAGGGCATTGGTTGGTGGGGTGGTCTTCCTCACAAACGAAACATACCTCTATTGAGTGCAATGGACACTCATTCTTAGGGTGCTTCCTCATGCATCTGTGAAAAAAAATGGCCAAATCCCTCTCAGCGTCCTCTTTCTTTCGCTGAATTCAAAAGGTATCAAGTTTCATGGGAATAGTCTGTCTCATCTCACTTTTGAGGTCTTCCATCTGATTAGCAAACTCATGCTTGGAGAAGGTGGTACTAGGTGAAAGTGGATTCCTCCTACCTCTTTTCCAGGCTTCCCTAGAATGGTTTCTAAACACAGTCTTTATCTCCTCATAAGGTAGTTGGTAGATGTCCCCTCCAGCTAGCATGTGAAGGGTATCTAGAAGGTCTTCAGGGACTCTTCGGAGCAGAACCATCTTCAGAGATTCCAGGTCAAGTGTGCACTTGGCCCGTTTATAACTAAGTTGGAACCTTTCCTTGTAATCTTCTGAAGACTCGTCACTTCCCATGGTCATCCGAAAGATCTCTCCCTTGGTTTCCTTGGACCTACAGTAGTCCCGGTATTTGGTGTTAAAAGCTTGCTGCATCTGAGCCCAAGTGGTGATACTGTTTCCAGGTAACCCCATGAACCAGCGTAATGGTGCATCCTTGAGGGTGGAGGGAAAGAGTTTCAACTTTTGCTCGTCATCAGCATAGTCTTAAGTTCGACAAAGGATAGCAAAATCAAACAGGAAGGTATCAGGGTCCTCAGTAGTCAATCCATGGAAGTGAGGTAAGGCTGAGGGACTTATGTTTTTCATTTTCATGTCCCCATTGGTCTCTCGGATGGGGAAGGTACCTTCTATTCTCTCATATTCTCTTCTACCATTTATGTTTTCAGCCATGGCCTCAGACGGAATGTTCTCTAGCTCTTCTTCTATTATAGGATCTTTGTATATCTTTGGAGGTTCACCTATAGGTTCTTCTGGATCACTGTCACCAAAGAAGAGAGAAGGTTGACTCAGTGATGTGGTGGGGGTGTTGGGTAGGAATTTTCCGGTTTTATCTCTGTTCCTATGAGGCATGAAATGGAAAGATTTTTGGTTGCTTTTGCTTTTTCTGCTTGTACCTGCAAAACTAAAATAGATTGAACTGCAACTAACTATCTTGCTGAAATGAAAATGCGGAGTTGAAATGATAACAGGAAAGGACTAATCTATTTTGCTGAAAGGAAATTGCAGGAAGGAAATGCTAAGCTACGCTTGGAGAATTGAAATGCTAATCTACGCTTGCAGAATTTGAAATTGCAGAATTGAAATGCTAATTTATGAAAGCAGGAAATGTCTACTATACTTTTGCAGAAATGAAATTGCAGAATGGAAATGAAATAAACTACTTAGCAGAAGGTTGTAGTAGAAAATAAAAGAAAAGCAGCAATCACAAATACTCTGACACTTCCCCGACAACAGCGCCAAAAATAATGGTGGGCTCCAGTATTGCAGCAATAATGCTGCAACTCCTGGGACTCCCTTCTTTACTTTTATCAACCCGGTAGTTTGTAACAAACATGGAAGCGACGGTGCTGTATGCACAAGTACTAGCTCTTGCCGCAGCTTTCACCTGGTCAGCTGGTACAAGTCCGCTAGGGGCTCAAGAAAACTTCTATGAGCTCTGAGAAGAAGCTTGTTAACTGATGGATGGAAGCTAACTCGAAGGAAGATGATCTTCTTGCAAAAAGAAACTGAAAAGCTGAAAGAAAGCGCAAACCCTAGCAAACCCTAATCTGACCAGCTAGTCCTACTGATGCGGAAAAGAGGATGCAAGCTACTGAAAGAGATGCCATTACTTCTAGGAAGGTAAAATACATGTGTCTAAACTACTTCTATCTAAAGAAAACATCTTTTTGTATTTTTGAATAAGTTGTCATAATTATCATGCATATGCTTTCGCTGTTCTTGACTGTGCAGAGGTGGATCGGTGAGAGGAAATGCTTGGAAGAGGTCGGGGAGGTTCAGAGAGGGCCTAAGGGGTCCCTAACACCCTTCCAGAGAGTTTCACAGAGTTTGGCTATCAAGAAACCTCATTTGTGAGCTTCTACAAGAAGTCTGCAGGGGTTCTAAAGGATGTTCTGGGATTTCTACAGGATGTTCGGTGATTTTCTACAGGATGTTCAGAAATGGGATTTTGGAGGATGGATGGGTGAAGGAAGATGAAGGAGTGGGTATGGAGGTAGGATAGGGGTTTGAGGTGGTCCAGGGACTGGTGGATGGAGTTGAGAGAAGATGTAGATGGTTGAATTTGTTCAAAGAGGGCTGAAGCAATGTTTGCACAAAAAGGTAGGGTTATGTGGGAAAAATGACAAACGTGAAGCAAGAAACCAAGTTAGGGGATCGAACAGATGGGTCTGATGGATTTTGGGTGGATGAAGAAGTGGTACAGGTGCTCTACAATTTATATTTCTAACTGAACCAATAAAGACTTGCAAGAAATCAAAGACCTAGTTATGCCAACCTAATCTGATCTAGCTAACAGTAAAGAGAATGAACAGAAGCTTTATTTGCAGGGAAACCATGTATATTAACTATGCAACGAATCATTCAAAGATCTGAACATGTAACCAACTTCTGCAAATGAAAATCGTACACTAGTGATTCCATGGCAAAGCAAAAATAGTGTTTTTTTTGGGGTAGCAAGGTCGCTTTGATCCTATCCCCTGATCCTACAAGGGAGAGGTGAAATCAAAGGTGCTTGTTGGCCTTTTTATGAAGATTTTTCCTTTTTGATATCCTACCAACTTAATCTAAACATCAAAATCCTTTCTAACCATCAACAATGACCTACTTAATCAACACAATTTAATCTACCTAACAAAAATGACTTTGCAAATGCATAAAGGACAAATAACGATACGTAAAGGAGAAATAACGATACATAAAGGAGAAATAACGATACATAAAGGAGGCCTTGGCTCTCAGGTTGGGAACAACCCTAAGAGCTACAAATCCTATAAAGAACTCAGAGCTGATGCCAAATAGAACTGCTTGTCATTATCAAAAAATAGTCATCACGAGAAAGTTATACCACAGTGGCTACAAGAAAACGAGCTGAAAGTGACAACACTATGGTGCAAAAAATAGAATAGTTCCAAAAGTAAACTACGAAGGCTGAGGCCTTCTTATTTATACATTATGAGGGGCCTAGCAGGCCTCCTGAATTCAAGGGACTCGGCTGTCCCAACTGCTAGTAAACAGTCACTCTTCCCAAATCTGCTTGGCTTCCTTTAGGATCCGTTTTTGTGGCCTGTGAGCTTGGAGTTGAGGGTGGAGATCCCGAAGAAGGGCCATTTAATGTCAGAGACAACCCCCCTACAAATCCTCACCTCAAGCTTTGTTGTCACCTAGCCCATAATTGCTTGGTTTTGCTCCACATTTGTCCAAAAAACCTGAAATAACCACGTATTAGCCTCCTAGGTAGAGTGACCACCCTTATTCGTTCAAAGAACATAAACATGCATAATCTATGAAAGATGGAGGATTGAACAAGGACAATTAGGCAAAATGAGCCCAATAAGTTCCCCAATTCGGGGCTCATCACTAATCAAGAGAAGTTTTAGGGATTTATACTTATCATGATGTGTAAATATCTTTGTAAAATTAGTAATTCTTAAAATTCAAACCTAATATTTTTTGTAAAATAATGTAAAATTTTAATAATGTTACAATTTTTTAAAATTTGATAAAATAATTTTCTTCTTAAAATGATTGTGTTGTTATGTTAGATATATATATAGCGCTCAAAATTTCCTATATTATATGTTAGACCCATAATCTTCAAGAATTGAGTGAGAAAATTGTAAATATGTAAATAAAGGTAAATGAAAAGTTAGAATAGGAAGTGACCTTGGATTTGTTGGGTTGTGTTATACTCTTTCCACGACTACCCCACGTGCTGGGCGGGTCACGAGGGGGCGGTAGCCTGCCCTATATGTTGCACCAAGCACTTCTGAGGGTATGCAAGGGGGTAGTAACCCCTTGCACGAGGTCTGGGGAATCACCCTGAGAAATTGTTTTTTTGACCCTATATTAGGTGGGCGGACCTACCTATGGTTTTGTGCATGGATTTTGCACATGGTATTGGGCATGATAGTTTTCTGTCCATGGTATTTGGTAGATCCAGTCAAGGAAACTACGGTTATGTTCTAATCCAAGGTTAATGGATTGGGTTTTATGGATGCTTTGTCATGTATATATATGTATTATAACATTGAAAGTAACATAATCAAAATTCAATGTGGTAGTCCCAGTTTTGGGATCCAAGGAAAACTCTTTGTGTATATTTGTTTTATGTTTTATGTTCTCACCATTGTTTTTTTTTTGTTTTTACAATTCGTATGCACGTAATTTATGTACGGGGTTAAAACCTACATTTGGTATCAGAGATATTTTGGCTTCAAGGGGACGACTTTGATACTGAGGGGTTTTTTCTCAGGCCTGTGGTAGACCTTGTTCTATGGGAGATCTGTGGGATCGATTCTTGCGGTGAAAGAAGATGGTGACTAGTGGAAAGATAGAGATCGAGAAATTTATTGGTCAGAGTTTTGAGTTGTGGAAACTCAAGATGGAGGATTTGATGGTGGATAAAGATCAGTGGATCACAGTGGATTCGGGTACTAAACCAACAACAATGTCAGCTCAAGACTGGGTAAAGTTAGATCGTAAGGAAAAGAGCACAGTATAATTATGTGTCTTAGATTCAGTATTTCTCAATGTATCATGGGAACCTTCAGTGAAGGATTTGTGGGGCAAGTTAGGGACTTTGTACCAATCTAAGTCTCTGGTGAATAAATTGTTCCTACGGAAAGAGCTATATAACTTGAGGATGAAAGATGGAGACTCAGTGATCGAGCATCTGAACACATTTAATACTATGGTAAGCTAGTTATTATCTATTGATAATAAAATTTCAGATGAAGATAAGTACATCAGTTTGTTGGGTTCTCTACCATATTCGTGGGATAGTCTGTTTGTTGCAATAGGTAGCAATATAATTGCCTTGTAGTTTGATAAAATAGTCTCATCCTTGCTATCTAAGGAGATGAGACAGAAAAGTATGGAGGACCAAAATGGTGATGCCTTGTCTGTACGAGGATGGTCCCATAATAGAAACAAAAATAAGTCCACAAGTGGGAAATCTAAATCTAGAGGGAGATCTAAATCTCCAGGAAAACCTGTAAAGGTGTGCCAAAAATGCTAAAAGGAAGGGCACTACAAAAGGGACTATAAATCTAAATCTCCTAGGAAAGGAAATGGGTATGATGATGCTCTTTTTACAGAGGTGAAAACCACCTCAGATGAAGGTGGGAATGGGTAGTTGGCTTCTTCTTAAAGTAGACATGTATATCATGAGGCGTGGTTGATTGACTCAGGTGCACCCTTTCACTTCACTCCCCATAGAGAGTGGTTCTGTGAGTATGTGAAATGCGATGGTGGTGATGTCTTCTTAGGGGATGAGAGGAAAGATAGAATCATTGGTCAAGGAAAATTCATGCTGAAGTTGCAAGTTGGAAGGATTAGAAGACTTTCGGGTGTTCTGCATATTCCTTCATTGGCCAAAAATTTGATTTTTGTTAAAATGGTGTTCAAGAAAGATACTTGCAAGATGGTTTGAGGAGCACTGGTATTGATGCAGGGATTTTGGATTGGAACTCTATACAAGCTTTAATGTAGCACTATTATTTATGGGTGCAACAGTTCTGTGGTTCCTGAAAGTGGAACAAAAAATCTAGTGGTCTCTGGAGAAAAGACCATGCTATGGCATGAAAGGCTTGGACATATTGGAGAGAAGGGCCTTTAAATACTTCACAGTAAAGGTATGATATAAGGTATTTCTAATAGCTCACTCGGTTTTGATTTTTGTGAAAATTGTGTATATGGGAACTAGAATCAGGTGAGTTTCCCCTCTTGTAGTAAGAGGGCGAAACATATATTAGAGCTTGTGCACAATGATGTGTTCAGACTTATGTCAGTTCTATCACTAGGAAATTATGTGTACTCTTAAATAGGAAGAAATCTAAAGTCTTTGACAGGTTTAAATAATTTAAGGCTTTCGTGGAAAATGAGACAAAGAAGAAGATAAAGGTGCTAAGGTCAGATAATGGTGGAGAGTTTTGCAAGAAGGTATTTGAAGAGTTTTGTAAGAAGTGTGGTATAGCATGGCAGAAGACTACTCCATACACACCTGAGAAAAATGGAGTTGCAGAAAGAATGAACAAGATGTTGATGGAAAGGGAAAGAAGCATGCTCAGTGGTGTCAGGTTAGGATAGGAATTCTGGGTAAAGGCGACAGAGATTGCATGTTACCTGGTCAATGGATCACCTTCATCAGTTGAAGGATAAGACTCCACAAGAAGTATGGACTGGTAAGAAAACTTCTCTTTCACATCTAAGGTTATTTGGATGTGATTCATATGTACGTGTTCCAAAGGAGAAAAGAATAAAGTTGGATAGTAAATCTAAAAAGTGCATATTTATTGGGGAGAAGGATGGTTTAAAAGGTTATAAGCTTTGGAACCCAGAAATAAGGAAGGTTGTGTACAGCCGAGATGTGTTGTTTGGAGAGGTGAAAGATGTTATTAAACATGAAGTCCTACCAAAGGAACCTGAGAATATAGAGTTTCAGTTAAGGGAGGAAGAATCATACTCTACAGCATAAGAGGAATAAGAAGATGAAGAGCCACAAACTCCTGGCTGTGAGAAGATCGGTTTGAGAAAGAAGGAAATCATAAAGGTATCATCCATCTGCTTTCTATTCAATTTTTTCTTTATTTATTACGGATGATGATCCCAGAACTGTTGGGGAAGGAGTAGATTTAGAGGATGGAAAACTATGGAAAGAGGCCATGGTTGATAAAATGGCATATTTGTAAAAAAATGAGACTTGGGATTTGGTGGAGTTGCCGGCTGGAAGGAAACCCATTGGGAGAAAAAGTGTGTTTAAGAAGAAGATGAATGCAGAAGGAAAGGTGGAGAAATACAAATCTCGGTTGGTAGAAAAATATTATTCCCAGGTGTTGGGAATTGATTTTGGTGATATTTTTTCTCTTATTCCCAAGGTAATTATATTATATTACTTTTATCTGTTGTTGTTGCTTTTGATTTTGAGGTAGAATAGATGGAAGTGAAGAAAACATTTCTTCACAAAGATCTAGACGAAGAGATCTACATGAAGCAAATTGAAGGCTTTGTGGTAAAGGGTAAGAAAGAACTGGTATGAAAGTTAGAAAAGTCTTTGTACGGTTAAAATAGTCACCAAGGATGTGGTATTAGAAATTTGGTACATTTATAGGGGACTTGACTTCACTAGAACCAAAGAAGATCACTTTGTGTATTTTAAATGAAATGGTGACTGCGTTATTTATTTGGTCTTGTATGTGGATGATAAGTTGCTGGTTGTAAATGACAAAGAAATTATCTAGGATTTGAAGAACCAATTGTCCCCCAAATTTGACATGAAATATATTGGTGTTTCAAACTATATTTTGGGCATGGAAATTAAACAAGATCAGGAAAAGGCAAAGATCTGGTTAAAATAGAGGAAGTATGTCGAGACAATAGAGTAGAGGTTTAATATATAGGATAGTAAACCGGTCAAGGTTCCTATTCTTGTAGGTGTAAATTTATCTGTTGAACAATGTACCAAGACATAAGAAGAGGAATAGAACATGTCCCGTGTTCCATATGCAAGTGTAGTCAATAGCCTGATGTATGCAATGGTATGTACTAGACCAAACGTTGCACATGCAGAGGGAGTATTGAGTATGTTTATTTCAAAACTAGGGAAGGAGCATTGGACATAAGTGAAGCAGGTTTTCAGGTATTTGTGTGCACTAGTGATTATGGTTTGTGCTACCAAGGTAGACAAATATTTCACAAAGTTTTGGACATCCATGGATTTGTTGATGCAGACTGGGTTGGAGATTTGGATCACAGAAGATCTACAAGTGAGCATGTGTTTAACCTATTTGGAGATGTAATCAGTTGGATGAGTAAGAGATAGTCTGCAGTGGCACTTTTAACTACAAAGGTAGAATACATGGCAACCACTCATGCAAGAAAGGAAGCAGTTTGATTTCACAGATTGTGTTCAAGTATGGGGTTAGTAAATGAGCTATATGGATAGATTGTGACAACCAAAGGGAAAGTTTCTTGGCAAAAAACCATGTTTATCATTCAAAGACAAACCACATTAGTGTTCAGTATCACTTTGTGAGGGATATGGTTGAGGACAAAAAGGTGTTGCTGGTAAAGGTGGACACTTTGAAGAATATTGTGGATGCATTGACAAAGTCTATGAGCGTTGAGAATTTCTCTTTGTGTAGAGAAACAATGGGTGTTGCTAGGCTAGATCAATGACTAAGCTCTCCTAGGGGCCTCTGTGGAAAGAAAACAACAATTTGGAGAATGTTGGGTTGTGTTATATTCTTTCGAAGACTACCCCACATGTAGGGGTGTCACAGGGGGGCGGATGCCCCTCCTTTACGTTGTGTCAAGGTGTAACAGGGGGGTGGTTTCCCCCCCAACAAGCATGGGGGCTATAGCCTCCTTGCATGGGGTCCGAGGCAGCACCTCGAGAAAAAACAAATTGGGCCCTATATTAGGTGGCCAGACCTACCTATGGTTTTGTGCATGGATTTTGCACATGGTTTTGGGCATGATGGTTTTCTGTCCATGGTATTTTGTAGGTCCGGTCAAGGGAAATATGGTTATGTTCTAATCCAAGGTTAATGGATTGTGGTTTATGGATGCTTCAGTATGTATTTATATGTATTGTAACATTGAAAGGGACATACTGAAAAATCATTCTTGTAGTCTCGATTTTCGGATCTTGGGAAAAATCTATTGCTATAGCTATTTTATGTTTTATGTTCTCGCCATTGTTTATTTTCACTTTTTAGAATTCGTATGCAGGTAATTTCTGTATGGGATTAAAACCTATAGGAATATGAATCCCAAAGGTCACATCTTCATGTTATATATTTGTTTTTACACTAATGCAAATAAATCAACTTGGGGAGTTATTTTCCTTAGCCTCACATGGTATAACAAGAAAATTTATGCGCTTCTCAGTAACTCCACTGCCATTTTTATCATATGCTCAATTCTTTCCTATTCTTGTTGCACAACTCAATCCAGATTGTTTCCTATAAAATTTTCCCTATCTTTGTTGCATGCCTTAGAATTAACCATTTATTGTCAATTAAACCTTGTCCTTGTTGCATGTTCCAGTCCTGATCATTCCCTCTCAATTATTCTAACGCACATTATCTTCCTAATTTACTCTCATTGCACTTGAGAAATATCTCGATGACTATTACACTTCTTTATAGAGAAAACTAGGAACACTTGTATTCCAGTCCCATTGTTGGACAAACTAATGTGGTTCTTCTCATTTAGAATCTATTTTCTCTCGTTCAAGATGCCATTGCTTTTCTTTGCCTCGTTCATTACCTGCAAAAATACATCCTCTACAGGATCTTATTCTTGGACCATCACACTCCTCAATTCTAGCAAGGATACATGAAAGGGCATGACATTGTTTGGAATAGTGAAGGATTCAAGCCTGTAGTGAGACTCAAATAAGAGAACTATTCTCTCTCAGTAACATTGGAATCAAACTCTTGGACATTGCCGTGACGAGTCCAACGTTCCAAATTTGAACTGACCTGAGGATTGGTGCCAGGGATTTTCTTCCCCACTTGTAATTTTTCTACTAATTTTGTTTGGATTCTACTACAAAAGAGAAATGTTCTTCATCACTTTTTTTGAGACTCAGACATTAGGATTGTTTTCTCTGTGGGTAATATTGGAACCAAACTATTACAATGTTGATACGAAATAGTATGGTTGTAGTGAGTTTTAAGGGAAAGGAAGTGTCTAATGGTAATGTTTTAACATTCTTAGCTCTCTTGTTGGGGGACACCACTCACAAAAATTTCAACATTTTCAAACATAATAAAAAACATATGCATAATTCAGCATAATTTTGCACAATGAAGCCATAATACCAAAAACCATGTAACAACACAGCAAAAGACATGCCGAGAGAATCCATGAAACATGCACATATAGATTTCAAGAACATATCTAATAACATTTTTACTTAACTGTGGACCTTGGGCATTCCTCTCAATCATATATTGTACTACCCCAATTCTCAATAGTTGGTCACCCTCGAGTTGGGGCAATGACTCCACTTGTAATCAACCTCTTGAGCCATGTATATTACTCGTAACACACATAACAAGTCAAATATACAAAAAATTATTTCCTCTAACCAATACACTCACATCCCCCATCAACCCGCATCTAAGTGGTGTTGTTAGCGAAAAATCTAAATCAATGCAGACCCAGAGTTCAACCTAAGTTTCCAACCAAAGAGGTCATCATATTCTACTTGTTTTCCAACATTTTCACTCCCTTTGTGTAAAGGAGTGTCCAACTCGAGGTGAGCCAGGACCATGAGAATAGATAAGGGATCTAAATCAGGATAGGATCTTCGTGGTTGTCATGATAATATTTAATCAATTAACCATTTTGTTATCCATGGATCTACATTATAGAAAGGACATGCATTCATAAAATAATAAACAACGACATCATTTACTTAAAGGAAACAAGAAATTTTGAAAAGGTGATGTATCCATTGAATCCAAAAACACAAAAGTCCCTAGAACTCCCTTTGATATTAATATTTCCTAGCCATTACATCATAGATCAAATAAACTTGCAGGATCCTGTCAAATCATAAATTACACCTAAATTTACAATACATGGATTAAAAATTTTGCGCAGATGCAGAGCCCTGTAGGAAATTACTAGCACCAATAGAAAACATATAGATCATAGGTTCAGTTGATGGAAGGCACGTGATTTGTCCCTCTATGAATTCTTTTATAAGCTTTCTAACTTGATCTTTTCCTCACAGATGTTGCTTGATCCTGCATTTACTTTTGTCTTATATGGAAAACCTTGGTTCCTTTTCCTTTTTCCTCCTAATTCTTTCAACATTAACCCAACTTTCTTGTTTCCGCAAGAACGCTCCCTTTTTTCCAGATGTCGAGGCCTAATGTTTAATTTTCTATTGCCTTCATATTTTTGGTGACCTGTTTCTGATGGCCTTATACATTTGTCCTCTACAACTATTGTTTGAAATATTTTTGCAAAAATGAAGGACCGAACAGGTGCACTCCCTTCACTACACCTACATCCCCTCGGGTTGTGCCACCACCTCCAAGGTGTCCATCTTGACTAACAATAAATTCTTGTAGCACTATAATTTGTAGGAGTCTTTCTACCCTCACAAATATCTAGGTATCGGCCAAGCTCTCTTCTAGGGACACATGTCCCTTTCTTCTAATCATCTCACCAAATAGGGGAAACACTCTTTTATAGACTTGGTGTCCCCTTTACTTTATATTATAATATTATAATATACCTTCATACCATGATATCTTTTTTTCATGGAGCCTTGGCCCCCCAAACTCGTTTTATATCTCGGTCCAAAACAAAATGACAGGTTAGTTAAATGCCATATCAACTAGCCTCACTAGATTTAAAATCAAATGCTTTGACCTTAAACTTATAAATATGCTAGCCCACAAACCTAATATATCATACATACAGAGGCATGAAAGGCTCAATGGAACTCATCTCACCATTTTAATAATATAGGTCCTCTAACACATTACACAATAACACCAATCTTAAACATATATGTACCTTGTCCCATTGGCTTAACATATATTTACATATAGAGGCATGTAGGCCTCATATAATTCTAGTTCGCCTTCCTATTCAACATTTTAACTCACTACCCTAAGTTTCTTATGTACATGTTATTGACAATCTAGGGGTAAAGTAGGGGATTACATTCCCCTCCCCCTTATTTATGCATTATCCTCAGTGCATTCAATATATGCATAATTAGAATTGTAAGAACCACTATCACATTCTGTCCTCATGCCCTCAATTTGCATTTACAGGTTCATTGTTCATATGTCACACCGATGGATTTTTTTCCGGGCACCATAAACTCACTATGTCATTCATGCAACAACTAGTTCTAAATGTCTTCACCATTCCCCTCCACTAGTGGGCGTGCAACCTAACATGATCACCATCATACATAAAGGACATCAAATAAAAGTAATTAGTACTAGCAACAATTGGTTTTTGTATATTCTCTTTTTTAAAAGAACAAGAACATCCATATAACATGCAATTATCAAAAAAATAAGTCATACGGTATAAATATACTCAATGAGAAAACCACATCTAGCAATCAAGTGCTTCATCAATGAAGCACTAATTTTTCATATAGCATCCCTAAAGTTTCACTGGTTCCTATTCTTGCATTTTGTGTTGCATTTCCTCTTAGTAAATTATTTTGAATTTGTATGAAATCCCACCTTGGCATATATATGGAGGGGGTGAATTTCATGTCCATTATTCTTGTTTTATCATTTTGAAAGTAAAAAATTGTTGAGGATATCAACTCCTTGTTATTATTTACCTAGCACAATTGTTCTATTTTTCTCCTTGATTTGTATAATACCAAAATTTTTGAAGTTATAATTCTTATCCATCAACTACAGGGAATTCTTAAAATATGCACCTGAAGTAAGACAATAAATATATATTATTTTATATCCTCTATATCATGTTTATAACATAATTGACATTTGATCTGCACCTTGCATGTTATATTTCATCTAACACCCTCACTCGATGACGTAAAATGATTTTCGATAAGTACATTCTATTTTGATGATGAGTTACATGTTGTAAGAATGAAATAGATTTCTTATACTAAATGATAAATATCTTTCCCTAGATATTTCTAGCATGATAGCATCAATATAATTAAAGATAATAGCTTCTTGTACCCTTCAATATGTTCAATAGCCTTATCTACTGTTTGCGATTGGTCCATGTTACAATTCTTCATTGGGATAAACCCATTTTGAATTGTTTCAACAAGTAGATCCACATTGCCTTCTTGGCACGATCCTCTCATTAGAGTTTCTTATTTTGTTCGATCAGGTCATAACAACTTCCAACATCCCATTCAAGGTACCTTTTTTCTCCTTGACCTTCCCCCTTTTGCATATACCATTCATTATATTATTGTGATTTTCTCAATTATGTGAGTAACACAATGACATCTTTTACTATTCCAATATTTTCTTCATCTATACAATAACTTCATATATATTAGTGTGCTTACTATAATGAGAACCAAGAGCACTTAATATTTTGTTTCATTCAATTTCAATCCCTTTGTGTAATATCATCCATGAGTTGCTTTTCTTTCTATAGTCTACCATTTTTGTAAAGTCCATTGATGAGCAATTTAATATTTTCCTACAAAATCTCGTCCTATAATTCAAGGTCCATCTCAATATTGTCTTCTTGACAACATCCATTTATAAGTGTATTGTATACTACATGATCGGGCATAACATTATTTTTTAGAATTTCACCTAAGAGGTTCTTAACATATTTCAGCTTACCTATCTTGCAGAGAGACCTTTTTATGAGTATATTGTAAGTAATATGATTAAGCATAAGACCTTTTCCAACTATTTCATCAAGTAAAGTGAAATAATCCTTCATGCTATATACATTGTAACAAGCATCTATCAGAGTACTATAAGTAGTTTCATTGGGAGCCAAACCTTTGACGGAAAGTTCGTTCAACAACTCCTTTTCTTCTTGCAATATTCCAATTTCTCAAATCCCATTTCCTGAAATTGTAACATCTGATTTATTACCTTCATCTAACTGATTTTCCCATCCTACTTTTTTTTCTTGTATCTAGTATTTTGAGTACCGTGCATTATTATGTTTGGCATGCCTCATCAGGTTGACTTTAGTGACTTCACTAATCTAGATAAAACAATTTTCATAGTCCTCCATGTGCAAAATCAAATTTGGAATATTTTTTCCCTTCTGATATTTTTTACCACATCTTTTGTCTATAAATTCTCTTGTTGGTATATTTGCATCATAGCCTAAACTTATAAACAAGGGCTATGAGCTTTCTGCAAGTCACTTTTTCAAGCAGTTGAAATTTACTGCCAGGAAGAGACTACTTGTAGCCTTTAGGAGCAATTCAAAGTTTTGTCATAGTAGCTAAGAGTTTATAAAGCCTCAAATCCACTCTCATGAAACGTTCAACTAGAGAATGATCAAGACTCATATTTATGAAGAAAGAAAGCATTCACACAAGAGATTCTACTCTATAATGCAATGTTTCCTCCAAAATTGATCTTCAAACATTTCCTTGCTTTGGCTTGTTGATGTCATCATCTAAAATCTCCACATTTCCATCTAGAGGATAAACTCTTAGTTTTGAAATAATCTAGTCCAAATCAACTAAAGTAGCCTCAATAAGTTGTAGTAATATAGTAAGAATAACACTTCTTAATGAAGTATTCGTAATGAAATACACATCTTATATATTTATTTCATCCCTTTCCTTTGACCCTATAACCTTGAAAAATTCACAAATTGGCCTATGGTGAGATCTAATGGTTGGATGCGTAGGTAGACTTCCAATTTATCCATAGCTTGAGTTTCCCCATTGTGTGCTACATTTAGGATTTTTTGTTAGGTATCTATAATACTAGTGATGCCCCCATTAATATTTTAGTTGTATCCCTTATTAATATTGTTGTGCCCCTATTGTCCCCATATTGTTATTATTGTGCCCCATAGAATCCCTCTATTATTATTTTTGTGCCTTTATATTATTATTGTTAGGTTAGCTTGGTTATATTGTGACCCCTTAGACTCCTATAATATAGAAGGAGGTTCTGTCATTTGAGTCATCACAAGAATTGTTCTTTTGTGTAATGTAAAGGAGGTTTCCCCCTCGAAAAGGCTGAATTCTAAGGCATTCAACTATCTTTTCTATCTTTTTGTGAGTTGGTTTCATAACTTTTTTCAAGTAAGATCATCCCAAATTCCATGCACCTTTCTAATATTTCAAGGGTATCTTACCTCCCAAGAATAAGGTAATGCAAAAAAATGTGTCTTCTTAAGAAGCTCCACCAAAAGTGGGTGGATTTTATTTTCCATAAAAACAGATGTATCAACCAAGTTTCTAGGATTTAACTTTCCTTTTCATAAATCTCCTCCATATCAATATCCATGTCATCTATAACTTCTTCTTCACTACTTAAAACATATATCATTTCCTCAAGTACATAAAAAAAACTATGGATCAATGCATTTCTTGCTTCATCAGATGCCTTCTTTCCCCTGCTTTTCTTGTTCCTTGTTTTTACTTGCGTTGAAACTTAGCTTGAAGTTGATTTTCATAAATTTGTTAATTGCACCAGTGGACTTCCCAAAATTTTCATTTCACCAAAAACAAAATCCATGAATGAATTTGAGATTCCCATTACATCATTTACTTAGTAGAAAATGTTTTCAAATGACACAAACATGTTTTCAATGCAAGTGTTGCAAGCTTGAAATAACGGATGGTTTTCTTCCAATATGTTCCTTGGTTATGATTTTTCAAAGTTTGTTTGCTAAAAAATAAGTCAATGTTAAATAACATGTTGATGCCATTGGATCGCACCAATATATAGGGGTCTCCTCGATATGAGGTCCCAATTAAACCTCACACTGTTTGGAGAAGGAGACCCATCCAGAAATAAGGTCTAACTACCATGTTCTTAAATATTTTCCTTGTCTTGAGAAATTAGCATAAGAGAGTAGTGTGCATGTACTTTTGACTAAGCAAGTGTGCCTTATGAAGTGTTCAGTTGTTGAATGTACCATGGTTATTTCACTAGAACGGAACAAAAGTGATTCCTTAAAAGAAAAGTAATAGTACTAATATAGTAAAAGCACATGCATACACATATGAAAGACTCATTAATTGTCTAGCAAAATAGTTCACACAAGCTTAATGATAATTAAACCACCACAACAAACATTCAACAATATGAGCACCAAAGCCACAAAAATAGTCTAATTTATTTAGTACATATGAACAAAAGACATATCCCAAACATATAAATAATAGTATTATTACATTCACAATAAATGCATGAAAGTGTGTCGCCTCATAGAGCTTCTATTATTAAGCAAAATTTCCAAGATATATTAATACAATGAACACCACTAGCTTCAATAATGGAGTGTTAGAGCCACTAATTTCTCTCCAAAAGAACTATCTCTATCTCTCTAGTGCCTCGTAGGAGAAGCCAAGGTGAAAAGTCCTTTCTTTGAGTAATGACACTTATTTTATAACTAGAGGCATGACCTTTGATATCCCCATGACTCTTCAACTTCTAATGTGACCTTTGGACTTCTATATGACTTATGGAATTCTCCATGTGACTCTTTTATCCATACATGACTCTTGGACTTCACATATTGACATTTACGATAATTACAAAATTACATCATTATTTCCACATCATCATGTCACAACAACATGACAAGTCATTGACATTGATGACTTACACCCATAGTAACTCGTGACATGGACATTCTTGAGAGGTGACGATGCTACCACTTATGTCTTCAATACTTGATGAAAATTTATTGTTTTTGTTTCCTTCTATGCTACAAAGGCTCTTGAGATCATATGGAGTATTTATGCATCACTTTGATCATTAGAATACAATGTTCTTTAATTTGTTGCAACATGTATTCTTTTGCATTTGAATGCTTCCTCAGGTTTCTTCCTTCAATAGATCTCCTTATGCATCCTTTCCATGTTGTTATGAAAGCACCTGAAAATAATATCACTCATGAAAAACAACCATTAGCTCAAAAATATCCTATTCTATCATGTTTAAAGAAAAATTTCTAATTGTGATTCAATAATGTGCTTGGTAGGGTAAGAGGAATACTTTCGGCACATATTGCACTTCCAGGAGACAAGGGGCTCTGTGAAGAATGCTTTGCACACTTTACTGAGAAGAGGAGGTCTAATGGAAGGTGGAGGGTAAACCCACAAGGTAAAAAGAAGCTTTCTTTCGATTGTTGATGTGTTCTATAATCAAATGAGAAGGCTTGGGCCACAAGGAGAGTGTAGGGTACACTGATAAGGCTCAAGGAAGGCTTGATTTCCCACTAATGGTGTGTTGTGCACTCAACAAGGAGAGAGGGAAATTATGGCATATTTCAGAAGAACAAGGAGTTTATGTGCTTGAGAATGTGTTGTGAACTAGAGAAGGAGGGAGAGCTAATATTGGGTGCAAGACGCAATATAAATAGACAAAGGGGGTCTGACTATACCTTGACAGTGCATAATGCGCTCCACCTAGACTAGTGGACAGGCTTGCAAACTCAAACATTTGTCTAAGTTTGGAAGATGAAACATGGGAAACACAATGGATTAGGAGTAAAATAAATTGTAACACATAAAAACTCATTAGTCAAACTTAGATACGACCAAATACTGAGAAGTATACATCAAAACTCCAGTTCACAAACACACTCCAAGTATGCATAAGAGAAATTTGAGGTAAAAAATGGGCCTCAAAACAAAGATATACAAAATATATCAACTTTATAAGAACCTATATCATTCAATATGATGATTTCAACTATGGGGGATGATTCACCATTTTTGGAGTAAAAAGGTAAAAGGATTAAACAATTAAAAAAACTATTTATTCAACATGTATTTTCAACTTATCTCCATGTGCTTTTACTAAAATTTTTAGCTAGAGCACTCATTAGATGCATAGTTAAATTTTGCATCCAAGGAGTACCCATGTGTTTTGGAGAATTTAGTATCTACAAATAAATACTAATTCCCTAGATAAGTAGTTGTATCTAGACCAACAGTTTAAAGTGTTTTAAACTTTTCTTATAAGCAATAGATAATATGAGAAGATAGAAGGCGTACTTGTACTTCTTCTTTCCTCTCGTCTCCCTTGTATCGATTGCATCGCTCCTTCCCGTACTTAATCCACTTGAGAAGTAACCTATGAACACAACAGAAGACAAAAACCGATCAAAGCATATGATCTATTGAATATAAGTGAAAGGAATCAGATACAATTCACACACAAGCATTGTGAAATAATACAAACTTATGGGAAAAAGGTTCAAACACTTTATTAGATAAAAGAAGGAACTACAACCATTGGTGTTTGATTCAAAGACATTCCTCCATCTTCGATCCCATCCACATCACATCATGCTACAAACTTGTAGCATCACAATACTTTCTTCAAAGCCAAATCTCATAGTAGCATTATCGCCTTACAATTCAACATAGTCCAGCCCCTGATCACTTAGATGAGTGGTCAATTTATAAGAAGATGAAGGAGGTTCTATCATTAATGGTGGCATTGAATGGCCTTCCATACTTATAATTACTTCCACGGAGGAAGGGATGAGAGGATAGGATGCACCTTAACTCATTCCTCATCCATTTTCGAGCTCATAGGAGTTGATAAGTGAGGGAAACTTCTAGATGACTCCAAAAGATAAGAATATTCCCAAAACCCTAGTAAATTTTGCTCATTCTCGCCCAGCGCAGGTGAAAGGAAGCCTAGGTGCTCTACAGAGCACCTTGGCAGTGGACTTAACGTTTTTGTAGTGCACCTTCATAAGGGCTTACCTGTGCTGGTCCCTCTAGAGGCTATTTTTGGATGTCTTCAAGTCATGAAACTATCTAGGAAGGAGGCATTCAAAGGGGTGAATTGTTTAGGACATGAAGCAACTGAAATTAGAGTTTGATGAGCCCTAAAAAATTGATCTGAATGTTGGGATTCAATGTGCCCAAATGGATTTGTAACAGTTGCCCCCTAGAGCATGAAGTCTGAAAAATTCCAATGTCGAACGAAATGCTTTACGATGTGATGAGGAGGTATCAAAGTGGAAGGTGACATGCATCAATTACAATACATATATCATGATATTTTATTTATCATGAATTTCTGAGGGAAGGCATACCCATGCTCAACTTATAAAATTTCATTACATATACATAAACATTCATCTACAGATATAGACCCATGATCAGAATGACCATCAATGTAAATCCATTGTACATATGATTTAGTACTCCTGAAATCGCAGCCCAGATGGATGAAAATATATCTGGGGTCTTCAATCTCATTCAACCACTCACTCAAGTATGAGTCTAACCATGTGAATGTGTGATCTAAATTCAAACATGGGAAGACACCATCTAATTACTAGCAAATGATGTAAGCCGTTAAGAGATGCGAGAGAAATTACCGATAATGATAATGATCGTCAAGGTACTGCAGTACATTCTGCATGGTGTGAATGGATGATTTATGTTGAACACCATACAAATTCTTTCGATCAAAGGCCATTGATGTATGCCTATCGTCGAAAGCAAGAAACCTGCCATTGATGCATGCAAGCTTCAAGGGATTGAATGGGTGTTTCTAAGTCAACTTCTTAGATAATGTGTTGATGCCGACAAGAAGCAACTCATCAAAGGAGGACCTTAATGTGTCCCACATCGACGACATGAAACGAGTGTAGCAATTTTAGAGATGGAATTTGACTAACAACACAAAGTTCAGGAATGGAAATCATGAAATTGAAGATTTATGGTATTGCAACGAATGAATTTTGACTGAATGACTTCTCTTGAACATGTCAGCGACACTAAACTGAATTGGTAGCATTGACCCAAAACAAGGTGATGGATGGTATGATAGACCAATGGTGTGATAACCATCAAGCTAATAACCCAACCCAAATAGTCACGGTGATGGAGTGAAAGTGTCATGTTCAAGAGCGACCTGCTACCATAAAGTGGTTTTCCCCTTCTCCCATTTTCCCCTAGTCATTGCTGACCAGTACCTCTTTATTTTTATCAAGCTTGATGAGGATAACATATGCTTGTTGTATAATTTCACCCTTCAGGTGAATCCATTGCTATTTGATGTTTTAATGCATCTAGTGAAGGTGAAACTCGATTTTGTCTAGATGGACAAGTTTGTCGCTATTTGATCTTTTAACAAGTTTAACGACAAATATAACTTGGTATTTTTCATGTTTAGAGAGTTTGAAAAGAGACAAAAAGAAAACTCCAAGACTTATTTCTCATAAATTAATCTCTCAAGCCCAAAAAAGCGTAAAATAATACAAGAAAGATATCATTTCCAATTCGTTAATGAGCTGGAAAGGACAAGCGCTCGGCAATCGTTTCATGTTTAAAGAGTCTGAAAAGTGCTTAAAGAGGACTCCTATTTGAGGAACGAATGGTGTCTAGGATAACAACTGGTTCCGATGATGTTGGAACTTCTCAAAACATTTTTCTTTATGTGAAGATGCTAGATAATAAGACCACTCATTGTAATTGTTCCTCAAAAAGGGTAAAATAGGAAACTCAAAGTGTATGATCGGCCAAAGGGATGGTGGCAATGGGATAAAAACAACCAAGGCTCATCTGATGAAAGAGGCTAATAGTGGCAATCATGAGGGTTAAAAATGGAAATGGGTTCATTTTTAGACAAGCTTGAACGATAGGGAACTATGCTTGTATTCAGTTTCATGTTTACACAAGCTTGAAACGAAAACTATGCTTGAATTCAGTTTCATTTTTACACAAGCTTGAAACGAGGAACTATGCTTGAGATTGGTTTGCATTCCCCCAGCATGATGAAGGGAAGAGTCTTCTGTAACCAGATGGAAGTCATTGTGGTCAAGCAGGATAGTTATCCAACACCTTTTTGGCTTTTTCCAGATAGGGAAAAAGGTGAATGGGGTGATTCCCTTCACATAACCTACAAGGAAACTTAACTTTACCACTAGGTGCATGCGCTGCAAGCTTCATGAAATTCACCTAAGTAGACTACTCATGGCTATCAGGTGGATGGAATGAAGGTTCATTTACGAGATCAAGTGAAAGGATTGACTGGAATTTTACAAGATCTAATCAAAAACTCGAATTGGAACTTTTCTCGAGGGGACCTTGTTTAATTTTTTAATGAGCTTGAAACAAGACAAGGAAATCTACTCAGATTCCTTGTTTCATTTTTTAACGAGCTTGACACAAGACAAGGAACTATGCTCATATTCCTTATTTCATTTTTTAATGAGGTTGACACAAGACAAGGAACTTTCCTCATATCCTTGGTTTCATTTTTTAATGAGGTTGACATAAGACCAGGAACTCTCCTAGTACATAATCTACAACATCATTGAATTGATCGTCTATTGATGTAGGCATGGAACTGGTTGCCACATAATTAACCCATGGCGGGGATGATACCATTGGTACAAGAGGACCATTTTGGGAAGATGGTTGAATGGAAGCCATATTTGGACCGGTAAATGAAAGATAGTCAATGGTGACAATTATGCCTTCATGCGAGAAACAAATCACTCGAAAGAGTATTGAAACAATAGCTCCCATGCTGTAAACATAGTCGTGCCCAAGAAGTAAATTGTAATCTAAAGGTTCTAGGACTACCATCACGTTCAGATAAATGATTTTTCTTCCCAAAGTAATAGGTAATTGAGGGAGGATCCCTAATGGTTGAATGGTTCCTCTATTAAAATCCAACATATTTTGGGTAACTGGCACAAGTGACAACAAACCGAGCACTTGCCAAGTAGTAGAGTAAAGGCTACTCACTGATGCACCTTCATCTATAATAGTGCCTGATATAATCATATAACAAACTTGTACTATGATCTGGAAAGGCACATAAGAAGGAAGACAAAATCCTGCTACTCAATTCCAATCAAAGGAAGTGTCCAGACTACTTGGAGGGGGTCACATGAAAACAGGAGAATTAACCCCTTGAGTTACGAGAGCGGGAGGATTTCCATCCTATCTTGATGGAATAAGAGGACTGCCCCCAAGCTCATTGGAATTTGAAGAGACAAAAAGAACATGAGTGGTATCATATTCACTCTCTTGAGGAAAGTTACGATTCGTTTAACGTGAAATTAGGTCAACTGTTACCTCAACCTGTTGATTTGGGTCAAGTATAGACTCATAGGATTCACTTTCAGAGAGAGTGGGTTTGATCGACAGTTGATTTTGGTCAGTCAATTCATCAACTAGTGAAGAATTAACCGAAAGTCTCTTTTAACCAGATGGAAGTCGTTGTGGTGAAGCAGGACAGTTATCCAACACTTTTTTGGCTTCATCCAAATAGGGACAAAGGTGAATGGGGTGATTCCCTTCACATAACCTACAGGGAAACTTAACTTTACCCTTCTTTCCATGAACTTTACTATCACTAGTTGATGGTGTGTCATCGGCATGATCTCTAGAAGTTGATGATCCAGGATGATGTGAACGAGAAGAAAATTCTTCTAAGATCTGAGGAATATCATGACAATTTCGAATAAGATGGTCTCCCACACAAAGTTTGCATGGATATCGAACTTTGTGAGGCTTGATGGATGGTTTCTCATAAGATGTTGCATTCAAAGAAATGGTTGCTTGGTTGCCCCTCTGCTAAATTTGTTTCTTCCTCTTCTTCTTCCCTTTCTTCTTCTTCTTAGCCACCTGGTTACTAGTACCAATACTTTCACCAGGCGAAGAGGAAGAAGGGGAAGAAGAAACAATGGAGGAAGAAGGCAAAGGGTCAACTTTAGGATCAACTGGAGGTTTATTTTGTCCAGTGGGAGTAGTACTCGATTATGGAGAAATCGCGACATTTTGAACCAAGGAGGTTGAAAGCAACCATGCTAGCAAGCCAATGGTAAATCTCTAAAGGGACAATGTAACGATAAATGGAGCACCAATATTTCCAAAAGAAGGAAACGGACTAGGATTCCCATCAAAAGAAATTCCTCGATAGGTGGACTCTGGATTTGTTGCCATATGTTTCAACCTAAGATCAACTAAGGAATGAGCATGGAGGATGTTATCCGCGGTCAATTAATTTTATTTTAATGTAAGTAATATAACAAAACAAAAGAGGGAAAATCTAGGCAAAAGGTTTACCAAACAACTGTGAACTACTGAATACCTCTCGGCAAACCGAGAGGTATGGGCAAGCAATCTCCCCGAATGTTGTGTTTGGTATATAACAGTGTACAAGCTGGCTAACTCGGTTACCTAAGGATGGATAGAAACCTAGTGTTGTCCTCCCATATATACCTGAAAGTACATGGAGATTTTGTATTTTTCATAATCATAAAAGCGATAACCAAAATCATTAACACCATATCCAATAAAGTTACATTTCATTTATTTTGCCTCAAGCTTTGTTCTATTTTCTTTATTAATGTGGACAAAGGCTTCACAACCAAAAGTATTTAAAAATGAGTATTTTACCTTTTTACCTATCCATGACTCCTCTGGAATACCACCATCCAATGAACTTGAAGGCCCTCTGTTTATTAGATAAACATCAATATCTACAACATCTCACCAAAATTGTAAAGGCAATTCTCCATGCAATCTTATGCCCTTTGCACGCTTCATGATTGTCCTATTCATCCTTTCTGACACACCATTTTCTTGTGGTGTTCTTGGTGTTAGCTCCTGCTGCAGCAGGTATTCATTTTTCATGATTGGCATTTCACAGGCCAAATATGTTGTACTTTGCCTGCTGCAATGCTCCATATTTGCTCAAACAGTCTCCAAATGAAGAAGGCTACTTCAAGTTCATTCAATTGCCTTCAAATTTTGTGAAGTTATCCCGGTATCGCTACTTTTAGTTAAAGGGAGGTCCAAACAGTTTAATCTTGGTCTCCCTAGGTTTAAATTTCATTATTTTAGAATATAGAGATTGCAAGTCTGACCAAATAGTTTAATCTTGGCAGACTCTTAGATAGGTAGAGAATCAGAAGAGTCCAACAGTTTAATCTGGGTTCTGGAAGAAATAAGGGTAGTATGTAGATAGGAAAGCATTAAAAGAAAAATGTATGATGGGTTTGCAAGTCTAACTGCACCCCCAAGCAAAAGAAGAAAAAATGATAGGCAAGTAGGCTGGGTAGGTAGTTCTGAGGCTGTTGAATTGTTGACCAGTTCCAAGTTTTCGGGTATCATATCAGGCAGAACATAATCAACAAATATTTGTAAGAAAAAGGGCTCTAATGAGGTATAACTAATTCCCCTTCTCTGTTTTCCCCGATCATTAACTAACATCTCCAAAAGAGGTCAAGATCTGCTTGACAGCTCTTAAGTTCATCATCTTCATAACGCTGGCTTGAGTAAAGATCTACTTTGCTCAAAGTTGTTCCATATCTTCTCCCGAAGTATGGTCCTACCCCCTGTAATAGCCTAAGTTCCCCCGAAACTTAGCGCTTTCCTACCATCTCCATATTAACCACTAACATTATTGTGTAGCTCCCTATGTTTCCTGTCCCCGTATTAATATTAAGTAAATTCCCCTATGTAATATCCCTCCCCTAGTTGAAAAATAACCATATCAAGTCCCGGGAACTGTTTACTTTATCAGAAACTAAGCAAGAGCCCCAACCTCCGAAACCACCTTCCAGATACTATGGACTCCTTCCTAAGTATAAAATTCCCCCGAAGTAGTCGGACCCCTTCCGAAACCTCAAAAGCCCTTCACACCCACTTACTTACCTTTTCTCCTCAAAGCTGTTTTCGCATCGCAACCTCGCCCTCTCACTTTCATGCAAAACATTGCCCATCCGTTCCCCGCCGATGCGATATCGCGAAATCGGTGATCGGCAATCGCAAGCGCCGAGCATCCAAGCTGTTCACCCCTCCATCTCCGCCGATACGATATCGCGATATCACATATCGACAGTCGCAAGCACGAAATGGCCAACCCAATGATCCCCCTCTTTCCCCGCCGATGCAATATCGCGATATCGCTTCGGAATCTCTTCACCACAGTCCATCCAAAACCTCACCATGTCGCGCTATACCAGGGACCCACAGCTGACTTCATCCGCCGTACAGCTGACGCCATGCTTACGTCAGCATCCAGAAAAGCCGAAAAAGCTTCGCGCAAGGAGAAAAGTCGCACTTCGGAGCTCCAGATCAAGAAACAGAGGCAGTTTCCGATGCGCGAATAGCGCGAAGCACTATTCGCGCATCGCTACGGAAAATAGGCCATTTCGAGGAATCTTTAGGGAATCTTCCGATTGCCGAGCCCACTGCGCGCCGAAAGAGCCCGAAAATCTCCCAATCGTGCCAAAGGATCCGGTTTGAAGACAACAGCATATCAGTCACAGAGTTTAAAGTGTATCAGATCAAATCAGCAGGCTTCAAGCGTGTCAAAGAGTATCAGTCAACGGCGGAAACCATCAATGTAGCGGCAAAGTGTATCAGAGAATATCTTGAGCAGCGGCCCGAAGCAAGAGAAATTTGAATATCTTCCAGCAGATCCATAGGAGGAGAGCGAAATTACTTGAAGCTCTCAAATCATAATAATTGCACATTCAATTCGCACCAAAGCCGAACTGCAGCCCCAAGCACATTCACTCCAGCAACACCGCATCTGGTCCCAAAGGGCCACCTCGTCACCTGTTCCGATTCAGCTGCCCCCAGCGCAACCAAAAAGATTTACTTGCATTTAATTCCAGCAGCATTTAGATTTTGAAGAGTTCTAAGCAGACCTATCAAGGTCACTTGTAATGATGTCTTCCTGATATTTTGTTTATAAATACCACCC
>APFE030818192.1:0-10146 GCA_000404065.3 Pinus taeda | reverse complement strand
CATCCTCCTCCTCCTCCTCCACCACCTCTGCTACCTCCTCCTCCCCCTCCAGCACCTCTACCTACTCCTCCTCTTGCAGCACCTCAACCCCCTCCAGCTCCTCCACCACCTCCTCCACTGCCTCCACCACCTCCTCCTCTGGCTCCACCTTCTACACCTCCATGAACACAACCACCTCTTCCACCTCCACCTCCTCCTCAACCGTATTTGCCTCCTCCTCCTGCACCACCTCCACTGTCATGCCCGAAGGCCAACGATAGTATTTCAACAGCTCTTGGCGAGGCACGGCACCACCGAACACTTTCTTTTAACCAATACTTATGTTCATGGACTACGCCTAACCACTTATTCCTACTTAGCTTTTGATTCTCAACCAAGTATTATTCTTTATCCTTTATACCAATGAACACCCATACACATTCATTATCAATAGAAATTATAAATGATGAACACAATTTCACAGTATAAAGGGAGGGGCAACTCCTTGAACAATGAGTTTGCCCAACAATATATTTTACAACAGTTTACAATGTAAAAGTATACTTGGAAAGCCAAAGTTTCATACTTAGTCAATTTTACAATCCAAGGAAAAACTCAGTTACCTAACTCGCCGACACCTCCGCACGGTCGGCGCACAACTCACCAACGCTTCGTTCACCTTGTCGCACGATCGTGTTGTTTTCCCAACTTGGGCACACCTCCAAGTCGCCACACATGGGTGCCTCTAACCGAGAGACACCTCCATCCACAATCTCAACACTTCACCAAGTCACTGTGCACACTTGCACGATGGGTGGGCACTCACCTGAGCCGCCAAGACACCCGTACAAACTTGTCGCACAAACCAGGCGCCACACCTGTGCATGCCACAACCGTCCGTCGGGTGCCACACACAGGTGCACACCAAAACTCAACCACTGGGCAGTCATGCCCGCACCTTCACCCACAACCGCGCCTCACTGTGTAGCCCTACCCAAGAATGGGCGCATGCTAAATCTACGCCTTCCCTTAGACTTGCGCACTAGAACTGCGCACTTCCTTGTTGAGCGAATCATGTAGAGCGAGTTGGTTCAATGTTCAAATGAGTGCCAACACAATACAATATATATGCGTTGAAGGGGAGGTCATGGTTTGCCCAGCCGACCTCACCCACGCCCTTTCTCCATCGCAAAATCCCCTAAGACATCAAGTCAGCCTCCATGCACCCTCCACACCAGATAAACAAGTCTCCTCCTCACAAATGTGCATAAGTGTCACTGCACGTTCGGAAGAGCTCACACTTCCACCATCGCACTTCACGTTGGAGCTGCAGGTCATTACATCTTCCTCCACCTGTAGTCATTGTCGTCCTTGACAACATACCATCCTGGTAGCCCTCCACCAAGATCATCACCAATGTCTATCTCATCCTTAGTCCATGATGTCAATTCCTCCACATATTGCAAAAATCCCTACAACATATGCAGAACTACCATCTTCATCATGTGTGGTCCTCATCCTATGAACGATCCTCCTTGTCTTCCTGATGCCAACATCTCTTTGGTACACTGCTAGCCCCCATGACTTGAACTAGTCAGGTGATGAATCCAAATGTCATGTTCAAATCATAAGAATGTTCCTCCTTATGCCTTCACTAGTTTATCTCGGATTCTACCACATCTCAGACTCACCAAGAATATCACCATGCTCAGGTCCATGGAAACTCCATCCCATCTACAACATGTCATGATGCTTGATGCCAAGACATCCCTACACCATTTGTCATACCTGCTCAACTTGTTTTAAAGGACTCACTGCCATGAGCAGTTAACAATGAGCCCCATATTCTTGTCCATCTAAGAAGATGTGGACAGAGTAGAGCCTGAAGGCTCACCCTCACTAATCACCTCAATCCATCTATCAGGATCCTCAATCTCCATCCTCTGTAGATAAGTGACCCGATCCTCCTCTTGAACATTCAGCCTCACATATGCCTCATCATCATCATCATCATCCTCAACCTCTTATAGCCTTCTTGGCAAGTCAAAGATACTATCTGAAAGAGTCCTGATGACCAATGACTGCTTGGTAAGCTTTGTCTCAACCATGGACAATCGCTTACTCATGTCATCCATCCGATTCTCGTCCTCCATTTGTATCACTGCCAACTTACAATCGGGACTTGTTACTCCAATGGTAGGCACACCAATGGGTACATCTTCCCTTCCATCACAAATGTATAGCTTCTTCAAATGTGAAACAATCATAGCATCAAATTGTTTCATGAATTCCATTCACAGCATAGCCTTATAGTCATTTATCAGCACTATAGTGAAGTCAACCATCCCTGTCCACTCACCAAGTGTTGTGTCCACCTTTTTAGCTACACCAAGAACTTCATCCAAAGGAGAATTCAATGTCTTCATTTGTGCCTTGATTGGTACAAATTTCAGCCCAATCCTTCTTGTAGTATCTTCTCCCATGAAGTTGTGAGAGGCCCCACTATCCACCATAGTGGGTATATCAGCATCTCCAACTTTCATCCGAACATACTCCAACTTATTCCTCTCAGGATTCCTCTGAGAGATCACCTCTGTAGCAGCAACAACACCAAGTATCTGCATCATCCCCATAGAAGCTTCTTCATTCTTCGCATTAGATTGTGCAATCGTAGCCAATTTAGGTTTAGAAGGGAAATTATTCACCGTATGTGGTCCTGCACATATCCAACACTTCAAGACTTTCTTCATCTTCGAACTGTCATATGATTTCGAAGCATCTTCTTTCTTCTTATCTTTCGTCTTTTCAGACTTCTTGTTCCTATCATCAGAAGTCTCATCATAATGCTCCACCAACCTGTCCACAGCAGCAAAAGCTTCTTCAAGTGTTCTAATCCTCTGTCTATTCACTTCATTGCATGCCCAAGGCTTCAACCCAATAATCAAATTGAATACCTTTTCCCTCTTCGCCATGTTAGGAAGTTCTAGGACTGCACTTGCAAACTCCTGCTGATATTTCTGAAGGTTCACTTTCTACATTATGAATTTTACCTTCATCCTTGCTTCCCACGTTTCATCTTGAGGACTGAAATGGGCCTGCAAAGCTCGCTTCATTTCATCCCACGAAGTGATGTCACTAGAACTGCCACTGGCAATCTGATCCATCCATCTTCGCCACCACATCTTAGCATCCTTTTCCAAGAACTGAGAAGTTATCTTGACCTTCGTCTCATCATCAGATAGTCCCAATCATTCCAAGTATTGCTCCACGTTCCATAGAAAGTTACCAAGAGTCTTTGCACTCCTTGTACCATTGAAAGATTCTGGTTCCTTGACTTTCACATGAGGCACTCCTCCACCTAAGTTATGCCTCACGACCTTCCTCAACACCGCGATCTCATCTCTGGCTTCATCAAGAGATTTATTCAAGTCCATGATCTCTACAAGACCATGATCCCTTACTTCTTCAACCTCCTTGACCCTTACTTCAAGTTGTGTACACATAAGATCGGTGTACTCGTGTTGGTTTTAGAGTTCCTCGAGCTCTTCCTTCATCTTCAAATTGGCCTCTTGATCTTTCACGACCAAGTCAATCTTCTTATTCCAGTAAGCCTCTAAGTCCTCCACTTTCTCCAGCACTTTCTCAATGAACCCAAGAGTAGTGTCCTTCGCACCATAACTAGACCCAATCTGAGATTCAACCATTGCTAATAGCCTTCTTCTTCTTTGCAATCTAGTTTCAACCATACAACAGTTTCAGCTACAACCCAAGTCCTTGATGCAACACTTATCAGGAAGTGTTCACCAACCTCTTTTACCTACAAGTACCAGTCACCAACTCCAAGTGTATACCACCTTCACTTCGTCACCAGCCACCCTACTCTAATACCAACTTCAACTGAGCTCTGATACCAACTGTCACGCCCCCAGGCCAGCGGTAGTCTTTCAACAGCTCTTGGTGAGCTGCAGCACCACCGAACACTTTCTTTTCACCAATAATTATGTTCGTGGACTACGCCTAACCACTTATTCCTACATAGCTTGTGATTCAGCCAAGTATTATTCTTTATCCTTTATACCAATGAACACCCATACACATTCATTATCAACAACAATTATAAATGATGAACACAATTGCACAGTAGAAAGGGAGGGGCAACTCCCTGAACAATGAGTCTACCGAACAATATATTATACAACAGTTTACAATGTACAAGTATACTTGGAAAGCCCAAGTTTCATACTTAGTCAATTTCACAATCCAAGGCAAAACTCGGTTGCCTAAATCATTGGCACCTCTGCACGGTCATCACAGGACTCACCAACGCTTCGTTCAGCTTGTCGCACGATTGTGTTGTTTGCCCAACTTGGGAACGCTTCCAAGTCGCCACACACGGGCACCTCCAACCAGGATACACCTTCATTCACAATCTCAACACTTCACCAAGTCACCGTGCACACTTGCACGATGGGCGGCTGCTCACCTGAGTCGCCAAGACACCTATGCTAAGTCGTTGCACAAACCTTCACACAAATCAGGCGCCACACCCATGCACACCGCAACCATCTGTCAGGCGCCACACACCCGTGCACACCACAACTCAACCACCGAGTGCTCCTACCCACACCTTCACCCACAACCGTGGCTCACCGTGCAGCCCTGCCCAAGAATGGCCGCATACGAAATCTGCACATTCCCTTAGACTTGCACACTAGAACTGTGCACTTCCTTATTGAGTGAATGATGTAGAGCGAGTTCGTTCGATGTTCAAATGAGTGCCAATGCAATACAATATATATGCGTTGAAGGGGAGGTCATGGCTTACCCAGCCGACCTCACCCACGCCCTTGCTCCATCGCAAAAGCCCCTATCTCATCAAGTCAGCCTCCATGCACCCTCTACGCCATAGAAACAAGTCTCCTCCTAACAAATGCACATAAGTGTCATCACACATTTGGAAGAGCTCGCACTTCCACCGTCGCACTTCAAGCTGGAGCTGTAGGTCATTACATCAACCCGCCCACCCCCTCCCTTTGACCTTTGCCTCCTTAGAAAACCTAAAAGGGAATAAAAATTACATATCATTTTATTCTCTTTATTTTTAATACTTATTGATTAATTATTTACATTGATAATTGAAATATCAATATATACATGATAATATAACAAATAATATGTATAACAATTTGCAACATAAATAAGTAATTATAATAACAACGATTTAATTAATTTACTTTTGTAAAATTTATACAAATCCCAACTCATATTCTTAATGTCTAGAACTATTTAAAATCAATGGATTAATTATATAAAATCTTTAAAAAATAAAATAAAATAAAAACTCAATTTCCATAGACATAAATTCTAGAAACCCACAAATATAAATAACATACAAACACAAAACACAACGAAACATCAAAATACCTCCACTAAGTACGATGGAACACCAATAGAAAAGATATTGTATTATAGTCTCACATATGTGGTCTCAAAATGGAACTACAAAAATCTTAGGGTCATCGGAACAAATGAATTCACCGTGGCCGAAATAGAAGATTACAGAAACAACCATACCGTCTCTATGCCTTCGCTCATAAGATGTATGTCTAATGTATTGGTGTATTTCTAGTGTATAGGCTCACTAAGATGTATTTCAATAATTGGTCACAATTATAACAAAACATAACTTATGATTTTCAATATCAAAGTTGAAAGAGTGGTGATCATAGAAAAAAATACACATCGCAACATTTTCCTGCTTTATTTCAAAAAATATAAAAAATAATTTTAAGATTTTCCGACGAATTATATTTTGTAATTTTTTAGATTTTGAAAATATTAAAATAGTTTTTATATTTAAAAATAAATTAAAAAGTTAAATTTATTTGAGTATTAGAATTTCAAAAATATATGATATTAGTGCCAAATTCCAATTCTTACATTGTTTCTACATACTTATATTTAAAAAGATTAAACATAATTTTTTCTATTTAGAAACTTAAATTTATTTATGTATTAAAAATTTCAAAAATATATCATTTCATTGCGAAATTTCAGTTAATTTTATGTGTATTAAAAATTTCAAAAATATATAATTTCATTGTCAAATTCCAATTCCAATAAAAAAAATTAAATCTATTTTCATATTAAAATACAGTTAGAAAAATGAGACATCGAAGTGTGTCAGCCAACCAAGAAACATTTCCAATCCTTTTGAGAAACCCTGAAAAAGGTGAACGTTTGCACGGATTTCTATGAATTCTACTTAGTAATCTCTATTTTTGGGTCATAATTTTGGGGCTACGAGTATGTATGATTGATGTCTCGGTAACCATAATATAAAAATTCAGTCCACATGATTGGGTGGATATAGTAATTGAGGACGAATCCTGATGACAAAGTGATCATAATTTCGAATGTGTGAACAAAATTATAATGGAACACGAAAAGTATCAATAATTATTTCTCATAATTGCATGAAAAAATTATAAACAAGCTAAATTATAATGGAATACAAAAAACTAAAAGTATCAATAATTATTTCTCATAATTGCATGAAAAAATTATAAACAAGCTAAATTATAATGGAATACGAAAAGTATCAATAATTATTTCTCAAAATTATAATGGAATACGAAAAGTATCAATAATTATTTCTCATAATTGCAGGGAAAAAATTATAAACAAACTAATTATAAACAACTTCTCAACATTTCAAATGTGCAAACATAAGTATTCATAAACGCCATACATAGTTGCAGAATATGTTTTATAAACCCTATTATAAACGAAGGCTCGAAGAAGATGTATAGTTTCAAAAGTAAAAACAAAATTATTCATAAAACATATCCATAGTTGTAGAAAAAAACTATAAATCCTACTTTAAAACAAAAAGGAGGCCAGGTTTAAAATGTCCAAACAAAATTATCCATAAACAATATCCATAGTTGTAGAAAAAATCTATAAACCTTACTTTAAAACGAGGATGGAAGATAGAAATGGCCTCCTTACCTCCTCCCTGATTTGAAAAAGAGTTATGAGCTGCTAGGTGCATTGAGGGTGGATTGAACACATGACCTCCTTAGTCCGACGCTCTCCCAACAAAGATACACACTGTCGCACTCTACCACAAAAATATAGAAGAGCGTGGATCGACCGTCGTATATTCAATGTGATGATTTTCCAACAAAAATAGAGATGCAACAACATTGTGGATCTAACATAATACCTGTGTCAGCTTTCTCAAGAGAGAGGAGCGTAGATGGAACACACGACCTTCATGTACCCAGTGTGACATTCTCCCAACAAAGATACAGAAGAAACAACTTCGCAACACATGATCCTCTCCCAACGATGATCCTCTCCCAACAAAGATACAAAGAGGCAACAACATTGTGGATTGAAGACACGACCTTCGTATATTCAGTCTGACTTATGGTGGAACATCTTCACATAATACTTATTGAAATAATTGTGCACATCTTACAATTGGGAGAGATTGCTACTTTGAAATCCGCGCTGGACAATGAGGAAATGGCTATAAAATAAACTGGTCGGATTCAAATTCCTATATCAGCGCTTAACTAAATGCTAGGGTTGAATAGATTACGACTGTGAAATGCGCACGACTCGAATTCTTTTACCAGCTCTTAACTAAACGTGAGGGTTGAGTTCAAAAAATACCACCCGGAAACGGATCGAATTCTTCTAGCAGCTCTTAACTAAAGGTTAGGGTTGTACCAGCTCTTAACTAAAGGTTAGGGTTGTGTTCAAAAAATACTAATTACAACGCCCAAAAAAAAAAGAGTTATTCAAAAAAGCACAAGGTTACCTAAATTTAGAATGCATAATATTAATTATATTCGTGAAATCTCCACAAACATAAAGAAAGGTAACCTTAAAAAAAATTACCTAAATTTTGAACGCAGAATATTAATTATATTCGTGAAATCTCCAAAAACAAAAAAGCAATGGGCAATTTCGAAGCTAGAAAAGAAGCAATGGGCGATTACAAAGCAAAAAAAATATAAGTTAAATTTTAAAATAAGGTTTATTTGCTTTTAAATAAAAAATTAGCAATTTCAAAGTAAAACATAAAAGTTAGAACGTAATTCTATGTAAATTGTGGCTTGAAATTTACATATAGATAAAATATAGAACACATTTCTACCTAAATTATATCTTGAAATTGACAACCTTATTATAATAGATAATTTAGAACACACTTTGAATATGGATAGTAGACTTCAGTAAGAGTATTTTTTTTTTGGACATGTTTATATTTTGGTGTATGTTGTCAATGGAGATACTTTGTTCTCCAACTTTAATTTGAATATGACAATCAAGTTTATCCAGATAAAGAGTTTAGTTGGTAACAAATAGTTAAACTTTGAATTGAATATGTATTAGAAAAACAATTTACATGACTCTTAGCATACTTCTGTGTGAGATTTTGTAGGATAAAACAAAGGTGACTACTCCAATATAACTAAAAGGGTATCACAATCTTACAAAATCCAAGAAAATTGAAATGAACATAAAGTATTTGTACTTCAAATTATATTCTTGTTTCAATAATTATAATGCTTAAGATGGACCAACTAATCTCCAAAATTTGTTGTTCTCAAGATTTACTATGGAGGTGTGAATCACTCATTTTCTTTTCTAACCTAGAAGTGATTACTTATCTTCAATTTATTCCTCGACATATCCATATTGAAACAATCCTTGCAATTATCATTATCTTGCATACCTAAATCATAATTCAAACATAGAATATAAAATGTTGAGCCCAATATTTTTATGCATGATATTCTCTATACATATAGACTAATTCTTAAAATGTTATGATAATTAGCTACGCTAATTAATAAAAATATAATATAATGCATATTCGGAGTTGTTTTCAACTATGATTAAGACTTTGCATCAACACAAAAATATTTTACAACAATAATAAATCAATAATATTTTTTTTTATATTAATATATCAAAGGATTATAATAATAAATTATATTAGTTAATATAAATATAGAATACACCATTTTTTATTTAGCTCATCTAATTTATAATTTAATGTTATTTTATTATGAATCACCCTTAAACGATGCAAAGCAATATTAAGGAATTGAATATTTGAGAGGGACCACCATGAAAGATAAAACACTAAATATAAATAATATTATTTCTAATAGAATAAATATTATATAACTATTGTTTGAAAATGAAAGGTAGAGTCTTACTTATAAAGGAATTGGCCTTTTCATTAGAATCCATTAATACAATTTCAAGAAATATTGTGATAATTCATTGTTTCAAATTAGCTAGAAGCAATTCTGTGAAGGGGCCATTTTTCTATCAGTTAGGCTACCAGAGAAAGAAAGAAAAGAAAACCTTTATTATCAATTTTTCAAAGATATTTTTTTTTGTTTCCAATTTTTTCTAACTTTAGTGGTAATTTTCTAATTGAATATTCTATCCATACCTAATCTGACATGATAAAATAGAGAAAAAATGAATATTATATGTTATTGTTTATATGCCTTTCCATTGTCCTCTTTATAAACACCATCATCCATGCACATTACCAAGTTTTGTAGTGACTAACTCAAAACACCAATGGATTCCATGGAATTATTTTTCATTAATTTAGACACTTTATTGGGCTTACGAGGTCTTAAAATACACATTTCCAGTTTCCCTTATGTAAAATTTTATGCAACAGTTTTTTTACCCTAGTGAAATTAGGGAAACAATTGTCCTTACGTGGTGGATTGGATCATGTTTTATTGATGAAGTATTATTATATCCAATGGCATATGAGTTTAAAATTTTGCAATTCGTATGATATTTGCTTCAATGTTTTTGGACAAATTTGAAAAGGCTGAATGAAAAACTACTAACACAAAATTTTCAAAAGGCATATGAGTTTGAAATTTTGCAATTCATATGATATTTGCTTCAATTTTTTTGAACAAATTTGAATAGTCCCAATGAAAAAATATTAACACAAAATTTTCAAAACTAAAAAAAAAATTCAAAAAATACCATTATATTAGTTTAATATTCATGTAATAGTTGAAAATTTTTTTCAACCAATACATGTTCTGCAAAATCCAATTGAAATATTACTTCATAAACATTAAAAAATAATAAAAACTATATTTT
>APFE030818181.1:144448-159627 GCA_000404065.3 Pinus taeda | reverse complement strand
GGTACTTGAAGGGAACTCAAGACTTTGGAATCAAGTATACACAGGTGGACGACTTTAGCTTGATTGGATACTCTGATTCAGACTTCAATGGAGACAAAGAAACTGGGGTATCTACTTCTGGATATGCTATGAGTCTTGGATCAAGAGCTCTCTCCTCGAGATCACGCAAACAATCAGTTCCAACAGATTCCACAACAGAAGCAGAATACGTGGCAGCATCTGAAGCAACAAAAGAAATTGTGTGGCTCAGGAAAATTCTTGAAGATTTGCAGGTAAAACAAGTAAAATCAACTCCACTCATGATTGACAATACCTCTGCAATAAGTTGGCCAAGAACCCAAAGTTCCATGATCGAATGAAGCACATCAATACCAAATATCATCTGATTCGACATCATGTTGAGGCCGAAACAATCGATCTTTGTCATTGTTCCGCTAATGAGCAAATTGCAGACATCTTCACCAAAGCGCTTGGAAGAGAAAAGCTTGAATGATTCAGAATGATGTTTGGACTCACCAACATCCCTTCAGATTAAGGGGGGGAATGTTGACACCTAATCATCAGGATTGGATGAATATAATGTAAATAAATAAATAAGTAATATGAACAGTCATCGGGAGATGAAGTGAATAGTCTCTCCCTCATGTAAATAATGAAGACCTACCTAAAGGAATAATACATACGAATCACGATTGCTGTTAGACCAAAACCTGCAAGTGTTAGTCAATGATAGCATCACCAGAGATAAGGATCCACGAGAGGTGATTAGTCCATGTCACGGAACACATGGGGAGCATTGGTTTATCCAATGCCCAACAATCTCCCCCCCAACGTGAGCCGGGTGTGTATCGAACTCATGAACTACGCTCTGATACCACTTGTTGGGAATCACGATTGCCGTTAGACCAAAACCTGCAAGTGTTAGTCAATGATCGCATCGCCAGAGATAAGGATCCACGAGAGGTGGTTAGTCCATGTCACGAAACACACAGGGAGCGTTGGTTTATCCAATGCCCAACAGATATCATAGCAAAACCCAAACTGAAGCAACATCCTGATGTGCTCTTCTTCTCTTTTGCACTCTCTGCTCAATCTGAATTTGTATATCCCTGTAGCTGTACTTCAGCATTTGAGATATATCTCAATCCAAATCTAGTTGTACCATGTCGGTACCTCAACACATGTTGTGCCGCATACCTCATCTCAACCATAAACTGATCTTCTTTCTTCACTAGATCCATCACCACAACTATTGTTTGGTCACCTTGACTGGGTAATCCCTTTGACACTAGAACAGATCTTGCTGTGGCAATCCTGTTGAGAATTCAATAGGGCAATGATTATGTTAATTCTTTTTAACTTGATAATTGTTTGTGTGACCTTTTTCCTTATTAGCTTTGTTCCTTATTATTATAATGTGAGATACATCAAACAACTATCAAAACAATAAGAACAGTGACATAGTATATAGGCTGCAAGCGAGGCCAAAACCCCTCCTTTTGAGGGGAAAACCATAAAATCTCTTCTCTTCTTATAGATACTTCAATTGACGAATACCAAGACCTTGTGACTCAGACCAATACCCTCCAAGATCAAGATCAACCACCAACTCAGACTCCTACTGCAAGAACTTCGACCTCCTATTGCAGATTTGAAATTTTGTTTGCTCGACAACTGTTGCAATTACTGCTGCCACACTTGAAAACTTCGATCTTCTTCTTAGAGCCTTCTTCTTCCCTTCGCTTGCCTTTCCTTGTGACTTAGGGCTAAAGAAATACCCTTAGTGATCTTCGCTTCACTTCTTTCCTCACTTCCTTCCAAGATCGAACTAGATATAACCCTTGCGCAAAAATGCTAGCTTTGTCTAGCATGTGGGAGAGAGAACTAGCCCAAACACTTAGTCTTTCTTCGACCTCTTTTTCATCCTTCTTCTTCGACTTCTTCTTTGTCCTCTTCTTCACATAGAATGAGAGATGAGTGAGTGCTTATTTGGAGGACGAGTTCCTCTCTTTATATAGGTCTCTTCAAGGGGTAGATGTGGTTCTTCAAGTAGGCCGACTTGACAGCTTCTAGGCCAACTTGATCTTGGAGGGTATTTTGACACTATAAAGACAAAAATAATATTTCTTTACTAGATACAATGTGCCAATTAGGGTCTTCAATATATGACAATGACTCTTAGACCTAGGACAAACCCTAGAAGCACTCAATTGGTGCTTGACCTATAAAATAAAAGAACTTGAGCATGAAACCCATGATAATAATTTATTTTCATTTTATAATTTACAAGAATACATTTCATTCTTATGATGACCGAACCTAGTTACACATTTTTCAACACTCCCTCCTAACTAGGGAGGTATTCATAAGAGTTACATGGTCATTCTCAATTTGAAGAGATCTCATAAAAAGTGTCGGATTGGTAACCCATTTGTCTAGCATCATGCTAATCAACATTGTCACATAGCAAGGCCTTGACTAACAACTCTATCTCCACAAGATCATAGCACAATGCTGGCGAGACCAATGATTTATAGACACCATCATCATTGTCTCTCAAGGTACATACTCCACTCGGGTGTTCACCGAGTATGACCTTCTTTGGAATATTCTTATCTTGGATCGCCAGTCCTCAAAGCATATCGGTCCGCAATTACTCGTGTCTTAAATGCCCTACCACATTCTCAAAGAGTATCGAATGCCAGATGGTTACCTAATCCTCCATTCTTTCTTCCCAAGTGAAGACAAGACTTTAGTGTCTATCTCTCCCTCTCAATTAGGGAGGATACATCAACCAAGCCAAGCTTGTCTCTCAAGTACACAAGCTTCTTGTTGGGAAGATATTTTTTCAATATGTCAGCTACCTGCTCATTAGTGGAGATCTACTGTAGTTGCAACACAACATTTTGTACTAGCTTTCGAATATAGTGATACTTGTTGTTTATATGCTTTGTCTTTCCATGAAATACTGGGTCCTCAGACAAACATATACAACTGGTGTTATCATAAAGTATCACTGTAGAGTTCATCGGTCCTTCAAACAGATCGGATAACAACTTCGTCAACCATACTGCTTCTCTGCTTACTTCACAAGCTGCAACATACTCAGCCTCAGCACTACTTAAAGCAACTGTATCTTGCTTTCTGCTCATCCATGAGACCATGGAGGATCCGAAACTGAAACATCCTCCTGTAGTGCTCCTTCCATCTTGCTCACTGCCTCCCTAGTTGGAATTTGTATATCCAATCAGTTGGACATCATTCCTTCTATCATACTTAAGATAATGGTGGATGGTTCCTCGTAGATATCTTAAAATATGTTTTGCTGCTATCCAATGATCATGCTTCGACTCCAGTTGGAATTGATTGAGAACATTTACTGCAGAGCATATGTCTAGTCGAGTATTCACCAAGTACATTAGTGAGCCAATTAGTTGTCTATACTTGGAAGGATCCACAGGGCTTGATTCAGAACTTCTTAGTCTCTTCAAGTTTGTGATCATCGGAGTGGTCATAGGTTTGTAATCCATCATGTCAAACCTCTTCAACATCTTGATCACGTACTTTCCTTGACCCAAATAAACTTGATCTGGTCCTTGCCAGACTTCTAGTCCCAAGTAGTAATGCATCAACCCAAGATCTTTCATGTCAAATTCTATTGCTAGTTGCTTCTTACATTCTTCAATTTGACCTTCTACACCTGTCAAGAGAAGATCATCTACATATAGAAGAATGATTACATGTTTTCCATCTACAACCTTGATATAAAGGTTCAAATCAACATAAATTTTTGTGAAACCTATTCTTTTCAGGTATGCATCCATTCTAGCATACCATGCCCTTGGTGATTGCTTGAGGCCATATAATGCTTTCTTCAGTCTGCAAACATATGCCTCCCTGTCTTCAACTTCAAATCCCAAGGTCTGCTATAGACTTCTTCATCTATTGTGCCATTCAGAAATGTAGTCTTGACATCCATTTGATGGATGTTCCATCACATTGATGGTGCCAGAGAGACTAATGAACGAATCGTCGTATATCTCGCTGTTGGAGCAAATGTCTCTTCGTAGTCAATGCCTTCTTGTTGAGAGAAATCCCTAGCCACAAATCTTGCCTTATTCTTATCTATACTTCCATCTGCCGCATGTTTGATCTTATAGATCCACTTGGAAGTTACCACAGATTTGTCTTCAGGCCTAGTTACAACCTCCCACACGCCATTCTTCATTATAGATTGATACTTTTCATTCATGGCATCTTTCCATTCCTGATGATTGATAGCCTCTTCAAAAGTGGATGGTTTTGCTTCTATTAGTTTTTTCATGTATGCGGCATACCCAAAATATCTTTTGGGTTTATTGCTTTCTCTAAGAGAGCCTTTTGCTGCCCCATGACCTTCTGCATCAAGTAGTGTAGATTTCAACCAATTAGGTCTTTTCCTTGTTTCTAGGATGACCATGGGTTGAATAGGTTCACTAGGACCTTCTTCTTGAAGGTGAGATTCTTTTGCTTTCCTCTCAATTTCTTCCTCAAATACCGAAAGTTCTTCATCGTCAGAGTCTACGGGAAGTTCCTTTGATTTCTTCAATGCTATACTTTAATCAAATATTGCATCTCGACTGAGTTCTGTGTGATGTCCTTTTACGTAGATCTTATAGGCCTTGGATGAGTTACTATACCCAACAAATGTTCCCTTCATGCTTGATGGATCTGTCTTCTTTCTTTTATCCTTTGGTATATGGATATATATAAGACACCCAAAGATTCAAAGGTGATCTATAGATAGTTTCTTTCCAGTGAACACTTCCTTCGTAGTTTTGTTGTCTAGGGACCTGTGGGACTTTGATTTTGAATGTATACAACTGTTTTCGTGGCTTCTCCCCACAAAAACTTAGGTAGATCCTGATTGTGTAACATTGCTTTTACACTTTCTTCAATGGATCTATTCTTCCGTTCTGCAACTCCATTTTGCTCGGAATTATATGGGACTATTAGCTCCCTCTTAATCCCAAACTCCTTACAAAATGCTATAATCTCCTTGGATGTATATTCTCCTCCACTATCAGATCTTAGTAACTTGATTCTTCTTTCTGTAAGGTTCTCCATTTCAACTTTAAATTCTGGAAATTTTGTAAATACTTCATCCTTGGTTTTCATTAAGTAAACCCAAGTCTTTCTTGAATGATCATCTATAAATGTGACATAATATAAATGACCTCCAAGTGATTTAGGAGTCATAGGACCACATACATCAGAGTGAGTGAGATCCAAGATTTCTTTTGACCGAGAAGCATTGCTTCCAAATGGTCTCTTGGTATTCTTACCCAATGCACATCCCATACATACTCCTTCATGATCTTCCTTTAGTTCAGGTATTCCATCTACTATGGAGCTTAGAGTTGGAAGGATTTTGAAATGTAGATGACCAAATCTTCATGCCAGAGTTCATATGGACTAATTTCAACATGAACTAGGGCTTGGGCTAAAGGAGATATCAGTTTGTAAAGTCTTTCTTTTCAAATGCCAATGACTTTAGCTTGTTCTATACTTGAGTCTTTACTCCATACAACAACCTTTCCATCAAAGAAAGCTACTGTATCACCCTTATCTTCTAAGCTTGAAATGGAAAGTAAGTTCTTATGCAAACCTGGAACAAATAGAATGTTGTTGAGGTGGATGTTGCTTCCATTCTCCAGCTTTATAGAGGTTGATCCAATACCCCTTATAGGATAGCTCTTGTTATCTCCAAGTTCCACTGAATAAGTAGATTTACCTTTTGATAAGGTCTTCAATTGTTTGGGATGGCCAGTCATGTGCCTTGGTGCACCACTATCAATTACCCAAATGTTTTCATCTTGGAATGTGCCAGAGAGAGTTGAGAAGAGGCCTTCATCCTTTTCCTTGATTGCTACCTTCTTTGAAGAAAATAAGAGACTCCATGCTTTCTTGATACCTTCCTTTGGATAGCTTGCTATCTTGGAACACTTCTTGATGAACTTCTTCATTGTAGAGGAGATCTTCATGATGCCCTTTGCTAACCTTAGCTCTGATACCATGTTGAGAATTCAATATGGCAATGTATATGTTAATTCTCTTTAACTTGATCACTGTTTGTGTTACCTTTTTCCTTATTACCTTTCTTCCTTCTTATTATAATGTGAGATACATCAAAAAACTATCAAAACAATAAGAACAGTGACAATATATAGGCTGCAAGCGAGGCTAAAACCACTCCTCTCGAGGGGAAAGCCCTTAAATCTCCTCTTCTTATAGATCCTTCAATTGACGAATACCAAGACCTTGTGACTCAGACCAATACCCTCCAAGATCAAGATCAACCACTGACTTCCCTTTAGGTCTCGACATAATTACCTCCATCATGGAATTCTTCAAACTCGCTGGCTTGCCTGCTCCCTCTAAACTAGGAGCTTTTTTGGTCATTTGGCACGGTTCTAGACGTTAACACAATTTCTCCCTTGAACGCATATCACTCTAGCTAAGTTTATGCTTGATCCTAGGAGAATCATCTTGCCACAAACTTTGCTTCGTTCTTCCTAATGCTTTCATCTGCTACCAGTGCCTTGGCATCCTTCATGATGTGCTTGCAAACCTCATTAGGAGGCCATGGAAGAAACGATTATAACCAAACAAAAGATACGACAACAACAAGTTGACTAGAAATAATAATAATCAAGGAAGAAGGATATGAAGTACTTATCTTTTGATCTGAGGATTGTAGGGAATTGTTGGCTCCCTCTTGATCCTTGCCTTCTTGCAGAAATCGTTGAAATCCATCTACAAACTCATCAAGCTAGAAATTGCTCATTCTCTTCCTCATCATCAACTACTAACAGATGTATCTTTCCTTTCCTTGCTTGGATTGTATGAGCTAGTATTCAACCACACCAAAGGCTCAATTGCAAGCTAAGTCATTTCTATGCTATCAAGAAGATGAACCAAGTATAAACACCATTAGTATTAAACATTCTAGGTCTTGTTCTAGGGTTTTACAAACCCTTAAGACTTTAATACAAGTCATATCCTTCTAAACTTTTAGGGTTTACAAACCCTAAGACTTTCAAATTTGAAACCCTTTGCAAGTCCAACAACCTTGTCAATTATCCCGTGAATATCATCACCTGAATTTATTGCTTTATAGGTGAAGAAACCTTTCTCATTAACTCCCTCTGGCTTTGGAGAAACTTAACAACTTCAAATCATTGACCACTGTTGACACCTAATCATGGGGATTGGGTGAACAACTGTAATTAGTGTAAATAAATAATAGAGAAAATAGAGAGTCATCAGGAGATGAACTGAACAATCACTCTCTCTTGTATATAATAATAAACAACTTGAATGAATAATATGATTACATTTGAGGATTTGCCTCTTGGTTTGACATGGTATCAGAGCCAGTGCCATATTTGGCTTCCCTCTTTGCTTTGTAACTCCCTTTTGCCTATTCTGCCTATTTTGTAGAATTGACCTCTTGCAACCACTCCACAAGTGTGCCTCTGTCAAGAATTTGGTAATCGTTCTGCAGGTTTTCCACTCTCTGGCAACTATTGCAGACGTTCGGCTAGTTATGTGAGGCAACTGCTCCATGGTATTGGCCCTCCGCCTTCCCAAAAAAAAAGAATCATGGGTACTTGCTTTGACACGGAGTTCTAGACTGTGACTCTCAGATTGACCGTGAAGAAAACTTGTAGATTACATGCCTTATTATCTATTCTAATATGTTTTTAAGTGGGATGTACTGGTGAACTTTGAAAGAGGCATTTTATTTGAGTCTAGTATAGGATGTTTTTAAGTGGGTTGTACTAGTGAATTTTGAAAGAAACATTTTATTTTGTAAAAAATGTGGTTGTTTTCATGAGAGATACAGGTCTTGAATGCGTGCTTTGTTGATAGTTAGACATTGAGGTTCAATTTTTGTGTGGACCATCTCTAAATCGGACCTTCTGAAGTGGAAGCCTTACATCCATACTCACTTGTTGGGTTTTGTGAGCATGTCCATACCTTTGTTATATACATTAAAATTGTAATTTTTTTAGCTTACTGGCAGCAGAAGTATATTTAAAAAAAAATGCACTCATTAATATCTATTGTGGGAGTGGTCCTCAATGGGAAGGAAAATTATCCCGAGTGGTCTCGGAAAATCAAACACACTCTCATTTTTAATGAGTTGTGGAAAGGAGTATGTGTTGGTAACAAAGATAAAGAGCTAGAACAACCTACCTCAGACAAGGAATTCGCCATTTGGGAAAATAAGAACAGCAAGCCTTATGCATTGATTGCAACATCAGTAAATGAAGAGGTGAGTCGCCATATTTCGCCATTTTCAAATGCTTTTGAAGCTTTACAAAAACTAAAGGAACTCTATGACTCACACTCTGCACTTGAAGTTGTTTACCTCATGATTAAATTGTTCACCCTTGAATTACAAAATGATGATCCTCTTACTATTGCATCAGAAGTAAAATCTATTATGCATGATATCAAAGTCACTAATGTTGAACTGGACATTCCTCTGATAACTTTTCTCAAGGCACTTTATCCCACTTACTCAAATTATCTTGAGTCATTGCAAGCAAATGGAAACCTCAAAGATATTACCTTTGACTCCCTTGTGAAAGAATTTGCTGAAAGAGAAAGCTTTTGGGAAGAAGACAACTCCTCAGTCTTCTAAAGAGGCTGTGTGCCTTGCACATAGGGAGAAGAATCTTGTTCAAGATTCTTCCAAAGGAAGAGGTGGTCGAAGAGGAAGAGGAAGAAATTTTAGAGGTAGGGGGGGCAGACACTCTCAAGGAGAAAAGTGAGATTTGCAGTACATGCGCTGCAAAAGAGATGGATCACATGATGCATCCACATGCAAGTTGCCTTGGGACAGAATTGAGCATGAAAGAAACCAACCCAAAGGTAAAACTAATGACAAAGAGAAAGGTAAAGCACCTGAATCCGCTCACTATGTTGTGGCACACTATAATATTGGAGTAAATGAAGACTTATTTAATGCTTCACTTGCTTCTTGGAAAAATGCTTGGTTGCTTGATTCAGGAGCAACTTGCCACATGACTTTTACAAGAGGTTTTTTTTGAAGAATTTATTGACAATGTTGATGGAGCAGTATACTTTGCAGACAAATCAACACTGAAGCCATTAGGGCTTGGTATAATCAGGCTTAAATTGCCTGGTCTTCCAGACTTTCTTCTACATCATGTTTTATATCTCCCATAGTTGAGGAGAAACTTGTTGTCCTTGGTCCACATCCGCCAGCAAGGACACTCCATTCATATGTTTGATGGCAAGCTTGAGGTGAGAAAAGCATCAAATCACTCACTTGTCATAACAGGAATAGAAGAAGAAAGGCTTCTCAAGCTGTAGGGTACCTTTGCTCGTGCACAAAATTTCTCATACAATTCTCATTATGAAGAAGGTACATTTCCATCAAGTTTATTATGGCATGCTAGATTTGGACACTTGAACTATGACAACCTCCGCTTGTTGAAGAAAAATGGTGTGACTGGTTTGCCTACAATTCCTAGGAAACTTAAGCAATGTGATGCTTGCATTCTAAGAAAGCATAAGAAATAATCTTTTCATGATTCACATCCCAGAGCACATAGAAAACTTGAACTCATTCATTCAGATTTATGTGGTCCAATGCCTGTTCCTTTTGGAAATGGAAATAAATATATGATGACATTTATTGATGACTACACTAGAATGTGTTGGGTTTATTTATTGAAGAACAAATCTTATGCTTTTCAAACATTCAAGAACTTTCATACATGGATTGAAAATGATGCACAATTTCATATTGGCTCTATTCGCACTGATAATGGAAAAGAATACACTTCAAATGAATTTGAAAACTATCTTCGCCAACATGGGATCAAACATCAAACAACTGTGCCTTATAATCCCCAACAGAACGTAGTAACTGAAAGAATGAATAGGACAATCTTAAATATGGTGCGCTCCATGATGTTTTTCAAAAATGTAAAATTGATGTTTTGGGCCGATGCAGTCCTATGTGCTGTATATGTAAAGAATAGATGTCCATCTAATGCTATTAGAAACAAGACTCCTTATGAAATGTGGTATGGGCACATTCCTTCGATAAAGCATCTCAGTGTCTTTGGTTTCACATGTTATGCCTTGATACCAAAGGTACATAGAAACAAACTTGGTGCAAGAAGTCGTAAGTGTATCTTCTTGGGGTATTCAAACACCTCCAAAGCATACTGTCTCTATGATGAAGTCAATAAAAAGTTTGTTGTATCTAGAGATGTAATCTTTCTTGAATCATCCAAAACTGACAATGTTGTTGAGTTGCAACTTGATCACTTGGATTTATTCGCAAATGCAAAATCATTTCAAGAATTTGATAATCATATTCCACATCTTGAAGGGGGGATTCCTATACTAGATCAACCTGTGGAATCTTCTTCTGAAGCACTTTCTCCCTCGCATGAAACTCCAACAACGGATGATACTTTGAGTAATGTGATTGACAGAATTGGGAGACTCAATCTTGATTCAGTGCCAACTCAATCAACGAAGCAGCCTGCACCATCTCAGAAAGGTCCCCCAAAGTTGCTGACAAAGACACTTGAAAGTGTTCATCCTGATGAGGTTGGAAAGACAGGAACTAGAAATTCAACCCGGCAAAATGGTATTAGAATAATACTATTTAGTGTTTAATGCTCATTCTTTTTAGCTGTTGCTATTTTTATCATTTTAGCAGTTTCTTAGATGAAACTAGTTGTTTCTATTTCCTAATAGAAACTTTATGTTTCTATTAATGTAAATATCTCTGTATTACTTATTGAGCTACATTCTGCTCATGTAATTCATTCAATTCATTAATTGATTATGGTATCAGAGCACAGGTATCTTTCGAAATAATTTTTCATTGCCTGAAAAATTTTGTGGCTCATTTCGAAATTGCTCTTGGAATCTGAAATTTTTTTGGGGCGTCAATTGTTTTTTGGACGTCGTTGTTTAATTTGCACCTGCGGTTTTTTATTCCAACTACTCCTAGGGTTTCCTTTATACCGTGGATAGCCGCCGTTTCCATATGCGTCAACGTCCTCGGGTTCTTTGTGGTATTGTTCTACTCTTCGCATTCTTCACGGCGTCTTGTTGAATCGCCATTGTATTCACTTCTCTGTATCAGCTCTAGAAAACGCGAGCGTGTGGGGGCAAGGAAGATCTAGCGTATATATGCGTCCCTCTCTCTTATCTCTGCGTCTGGCAACTGCCATGTCATTCCTAGCGAACCTGTAGTGGAGAATAGGCTACGTCGGATCATCAGAACGCACAATTGACGACGTCTCTGTGCATATTCATTTACATGCTGGTTTATCCGAGCAGCAAATGTTGGTCAAAGTCGTCAAAGAACAAGGAATTCGTATACTGTGCCTTGATTTTTTTTTTCTCGTGACACTACTCTCGTTTTTTTTCGTTGCACCAAATCCAGCGGGTCGTAACAGTTTTATCTACGAGTTCCATGACATTTGATTCTTGACCCCCGTTGACTTTCTCGCTGGAAAGGTTGTTGGGTGTTTTGTACACGGAGGGGTGCAACAGCGGGGTCGGTTTGTTATCAGCAGTCTTTTTTTTGTGGGACTTGGTCATTTCTTTGTTTCGTGGTGTGCGCTTTGCGGGCGTCCCTCTCTTTAGTGGCCTTGCACCATCGATGTATTTGTGGCCTGCGGCTTTCTCCAGCATTGAGTGTCGGCCCGTGACAGTGAGCAATTTTTTTTTTAATAGCCAGCTCTCTTCAGCGGTCGATTCAACATTTTCTGGTCATTTTCTGGTCTCGATGTTAAAACAACGCTATGCGTGTTAAGCGAGTTTTTTGATTCGTGGGTTATTTCGGTATATTTCGAATTCAAACGAAAGCGAAAGTCTAATTCCAGTGGCTCGTCTTTCGACCAAGTTATTAGAGTTTTCTAGGTACATCGTTTTCTATACCTTCATTTTCGAGTTAGCAGATTTGAAATTTGTTTCCAGCACCTGTCCAATTTTTGTTCGTATTAGCCGACATCTGCATTGAAATCTGTGCCAGACTCCTTTGCTGTTTTCCGTGTCTTGAGAAACGTGCAGATGGCTTCGCTAACCAATCTGATGTTGGAAGGTAGTCAACGCTTTAATGGCACCAATTATAACATTTGGAAATAGAGAATGTTGACCATTTTTGAATATAGGCGTCTTGACTAGCTTGTTTTGGCCAAAGAGCTCTGTCCTGGTACAGCGGGTACCGATCAAGATAAGTTTGATGATCGAAATCGAGAGGCTGTTGTGCTTCTCAAACTTTTTGTCACTGATGATCAGTTACCATAGATTCCTTCAGGCAAAACAACTGCTGAAATTTGGCAACATCTTAAGGAATTGCAAGAGACATCCGACAAGAGCAGAGCTTTCTTTCTCACGAATCCCCTGTTCTCCATCATGAGGACGAACATATGTCTTTACAGGAACATCTTAACAGGATTAAAGACATTTGAGATCAGCTTGAAGCCATTGGTCGGACCATGGAGGAAGAAGATATGGTAGTCATCACTCTGAAAAGTCACTGAAATCTTATGGACACTTCATAGAAACACTCAACATTACCACCACAAATGTTGATCTGAAGTTTCCAGAGTTATGCACCAAACTCCTGCAGCAGGATCGTTGGAAACAACAGTTTGGTAGTGGTGCTTCATCAGTGTCCTCAGAAAATGCTTTTGTTGCCAAATATCAGTCCTCTCAGTCCTTTCAGCAGAAAGGTTCTTCTCAGCCTTTTGATCCTGCTAGGAAGAAAAGTGTGCAGTGTAATTACTGTCACAAGTTCGGCCACATGAAGAAAGATTGCCGACAGAGGATTGCTTCTGAACAGAAGAAACAGGGAGGGCCCCATCAGACAACAAATGTTGCAGAACATTACGAGCAGACAAAATCTGCCTTTTACACCTTTATGGCTAAAAGGTCTTCAGATCATGTCCCATCTTTTGCCTGGTACATTGACTCTGGTGCATCACGCCATTTCTCTCACACGCGTGACTGGTTTATTGACTTCTCACCTTTTAGTGATTCCGTGGTTTTTGGCGGAGGTGAAAAGTACACAGTGGTTGGCAGAGGTATAGTTCAGATCTAGTTTGGTGGGCGCACACTCATCTTCCTGAATGTGTACTATGTTCCTGGTATGGAAATTAATCTACTGTCTGTCAGCCAGATTATGAGGAACTCTCCTTAGCTTGATGTAGTGTTCAGTGCGCACAAGTGCTCTATTATCGACAAGGAGACTAGTCTTACGGTTGCTGTTGGCCTAGAGGATCATGGTCTATACAGGCTTCTTGATACTGGTGATTCTCCAGAAGTGGCTCTAGTAGCTCGTGTTTCTCCCTTCAGCACTCTGTGGCATCAACGATATGGGCATCTAAACATGCAGTATCTCTCTCAGCTCTCTCGGGAGGGACTTGTGTCAGGGTTACCTGATATTTAGACTCAGCAGTTGGGAGTATGCAGCGCCTGTCAAGCTGGCAAGCAACATCGGTCTTCATTCAAGGATGGAGAATCTTGGCGCGCATCTAAGGTACTCCAGTTAATTCATGCTGATATTTGTGGTCCTATGAATACATCTTCTATTACTGGTTGCAAATATTTTTTGCTTATTGTAGATGATTTCAGTAGAAAGATGTGGGTGTATTTTCTAAAATATAAATCTGATGCATTTAATACCTTTTAGAAGTTTAAAACCTTACTTGAAAAAGAGTCTAGCTGTAATATCATGACTCTTAGGACAGATAACGGGGGGGGGGAATTTTTTTCTTCTGCTTTTTCCAACTTCTGTGATACTCATGGCATCAAACGCCAGTTAACTACACCCTACACTCCTCAGCAGAACAGTGTTGTCGAACGCCGCAACCGTACAGTTGTTGAAATGGCTCGTTCCATGTTACAACACAGGAGTGTTCCGAACAAATTCTGGGCTAAAGCAGTATTCATTGCTGTCTATCTTCTTAACCGATCACCTACTCAGGCTGTTAAGGGGAAGACTCCCGAAGAGGTTTGGTCTGGCCGTAAGCCTAAGATCAGTCACCTCAAAGTATTTGGCTCAGTTGCATATGTTTGGATTCCAGCTGCTAAGTGCTCTAAGTTGGATTCCAAAAGCCAGAAACTCATGATGACAGGGTACAATGATCATCACAAGGCCTATACGCTGATAGATATAGCCACCGGTCGTCTTAGCTTCAGTCGGGATGTAGTATTTGATGAAGACAGAGGATTCTTTCAGTCTTCTCCTTCTAAGCAGTGTTCTAAGGATCAGCCTCATAATGTTCTTCTTTCGGTAGGTCCACCTGATGGGAGGGATGACGCAACATCAGTATTTGATAATACACTACCTGAGCTTCGTCTAGAAAATAATCCTCCTCTTGCTACTCCTATTGTTCTTGAGCCTTCTCCACCTCCTCCTAATATTGGTTCCTCTACTCTTCGGCCTAAATGGTGGGCTAAAACCATTGGTGATCTCCGGGATAATGAGCTCCTTGAAGGTAGAACGTCTAGACATAAGAGCAAACAACAATCTACAGTAAATTTTGCTCTTATGGCTAACCTACACAGTATTTTTGAGCCTCAAACCTATTCAGAGGCTAAGGGTACATCTGAGTGGGAACAGGCTATGGAAGCTGAATTCCAGAGTCTTCAGAAGAATCAAACGTGGACCCTTTCTGATCTTCCTACAGGGAAAAAGCCTATCAGCTGCAAATGGGTGTATAAAGTGAAATACAAAGCTGAGGGAACCCTAGACAAGTATAAAGCTTGTCTTGTTGCTCGAGGGTTCTCATAGAAGGAAGGCATCGACTATGAAGAGACCTTTTCTCCTACAGCCAAGATGAGTACCATACGGCTTGTCCTTGCCCTAACAGCTCAGTTCAATTGGGAAGTTCATCAGATGGATGTAAAAAGTGCTTTCCTAAATGGTGACTTACAGGAAGAAGTCTACATGACGCAACCTCCAGGATTCAAGGTTGCCGGTCAAGAACAAAAAGTGTGTAGATTAGTTAAAGCACTCTATGGATTGAAACAAGCTCCTCGGGCTTGGTACATGAAAATTGATCAGTATCTGATAGATCATGGCTTTCAGCGGAGCCCATTTGATGCAAACCTGTATATCAAGCATA